>CAIGRB010173105.1:15356-31952 GCA_903798255.1 Fraxinus quadrangulata | reverse complement strand
AACGGGCTGGCCCAAGGCCTTTTTATGCATTAGGTTTTCTCGTTTTCTTCTATTTAAATGAATTGTATTGAACATTGAAAACGGTTGATGAATATGATGAATTGAATAGCGGCTTGCGTTCCGTTTTCTCCCTCCCCTTCCCCTCTTCTTCTCGCTTCTTCTTCTGTTTCTTCCCCCTTCTTCTTGGCTATAATTCTAATTCTAATTCATCCTACATCACAACCGCTGCAACAGTAGAAACCTGGGAATCCACCTAAAGGGCAAGCTAGAGTCTATGCCCTTACTGAACATGAGGAGGATGCCGACCGAAATTTTTTGGCTGGTAACATTTTCATATCTGGTACTCTTGTTTATGTTTTGATAGATTCTGGTTCCACCCATTCTTTTATATCGCCGAAATTTATGAGCATAATAGATGTAAGTTGTGAAGTTGTCGATATACCATTAGAGGTTGTCATCCCTTCAGGAGATGTACTTAACATAAGTTATATAGTAAAGATAGTAGGGGTAGAAATTGATGGTAAGATCTTGGACATGAACTTATAAGTTTTGAACATGCGTGAGTTCTACATAATCCTGGGAATGGACTGGCTTCAAATAACCAGGCAATGATTATATGCTTTGAGAGTGAAGTAATTTTAAGATGCCCTGGAGGAGTAGAAATTAACCTTTCAGTGAACAAAACAAAAGTCATTTCTAACTTAAAAACGTGAAAACTTTTAAAGTCAGAGGAAAGCATAGGGTTCGTGAAGTCGTATTGGCCAAAGAAGATAAAGCAATGACAATCGAAGATGTCAACGTAGTACGGGAATTTTCAAAAATATTTCCCGAAGACTTACCTGGAATGCCTCCAAAATGGGTAGTAGAGTCCACAATTGATCTGATTCCCGGTTCTGCTCCTATTTCTAAAGCTCCCTACAGAATGGCACTAAAGGAATTGCAGGAATTGAAAACACAAATTGATGAATTATTAGGAAAGGGCTTTATAAGACCCAGTGTTTCACCTTGGGGCACCAATGTTATTCGTTAAGAAAAAAGATGGATCTATGAAGATGTGCATCGACTACCAAGAATTGAATATGATTACCATCAAGAATAATTATCCACTTCCTAGAATTGAGGATTTTCTTGATCAATTATGGGATAGGACAGTATTCTCAAATATCGATATGAGGTCGAGATATCATCAGTTGAGGATAAAAGCTAGTGATATCTCAAAGACGGCCTTTAGAACTCGGTATGGTCATTACGAGTTCATAGTTATGTCTTTTGGCCTGACTAATGCTCCAAGAGTATTCATGGACTTGATGAATTGTGTGTTTCACGAATACCTAGATCGATTTGTCAACGTGTCATTGATGATATATTGATCTACTCGAAGACTGAAAGGGAGCATGAAGTCTTACATTTGAAAATTGTGTTACAAATTTTGAAGAAGGAGAAACTTTACATCAAATTCAAAAAATGCGAATTTTGGATAGAACGAGTTGTGTTCCTTGGACACGTGGTCACAACACAGAGAATTGAAGTGGACCCAAGTAAAGTAGAATCGATTTTAAATTGGTCGAGACCAACCAACGTGGGAGAAGTTCTCAACTTTCTAGGTTTAGCAGGATATTACAGAAGATTTATAGAACGATTTTCTAAAATATCAGGACCTTTGACTCAGTTGACGTATAAGGGTGCAAAATTCGAATGGACTGAGAAATGTGAACGTAGTTTCGAAGAATTGAAGAAGAGGCTAGTTAATGCACCAGTGTTAACTATACCTGAAGAATTAGAAGGTTTCGTAATATACAGTGATGCATCCAAGCAAGGCTTAGGTTGTGTTTTGATGCAACAAGGCAAGGTGACTCACCTATGAATCCAAACAATTGAAATTTTATGAACAAAACTATCTCACACATGACCTAGAACTTGTAGCAGTTGTACACATTTTGGAAATTTGAAGACACTACCTTTATAGGGGTAAATGTGACATTTATACAAATCATAAAAGCCTCAAATACATTTTCACTTAAAAGGAGTTGAACATGAGGCAAAGAAGGTGGCTTGAATTGGTAAAGGGTTATGATTGTGAAATCCATTACCATCCAAGCAAGGTGAATGTAGTGGCAGATACTTTGAGTAGGAAAACCACGTGCAATTTGGTAATATTAACAGCACATGAACCTCTATATGAAGAATTTGAGAGATTTAGCCTCGAAGTAGTCACAATTCCATCGGAAACTACAGCTCGAATGACAACATTCTCGATTTGATCGACACTCCGTGATAGAATTAAGGACCACCAGAAAGGAAATCAGTCATTCGAATTTATTAAAGCTGAGATTGATACAAAGAAACGGAAAGGATTTACCGTAACTGAGGACAAAATGTTGTATTATCAAAGACGTTTGTGTACCAGATTTCGAGAAATTGAAAAAGGAGATTCTAGAAAAAGCCCACACCACTCTTTATTAGTACACCTAGAGGTACAAAGATGTAACATGACCTAAAAGCCATATTTTGGTGGAGGAATATGAAGAAGGACATAGCTGAGTTTGTTGAGAGGTGTCTTGTATATCAACAAGTGAAAGCCGAACATCAACGACCGTCAGGGTTACTACAACCATTGGAAGTTTTGGAATGAAAATGTGAGCATGTAATAATGGATTTTGTTGTTGGGTTTTCATAGTCAGTGAAGGGTCATGAGGCCATCTGGGTAAAGTCGATAGATTGACCAAAGCTATTCACTTCTTGCTTGTTCGGATGACCTTTTCTGTGGACTAATTAGCACAGTTATATGTTAACGAAGTGGTGAGACTGCATGGTGTTCCATTCTCGATTGTATCAGACAGAGACCCAAGGTTTACATCGAACTTTTGGAAAAGTCTACATCAGGCGATGTGACCTAAGCTAAAGTTTAGTACATCATTCTACCCCAAACAGATGGACAATTTGGGCGAACCATTCAAACTTTAGAAGACATACTCCGAATTTGTATCTTAGAATTTGGAGGGCATTGGGAGAAATATTTACCATTAACTGGGTTCTCTTACAAGAATAGCTACCATGCCTCTATCGATATGGCACCTTATGAAGCCCTATATGGAAGAAAGTGCAGATAACCTATTCATTGGGATGAAGTTGGTGAGCGTAAGATACTAGGGCCAGAAATTGTAGAACAAACAGTTTGGGCCGTTGAAAAGATCCGAGCTAGTATTAAGACCATCCAAGACAGACATAAAAGTTATGAGGATAGAAGATGAAAAGACCTAGATTTGCAGTTGGCAATCACGTATTTTTGAAAGTTACTCCAATGAAAGGTATCATGCATTTTGATAAGAAAGGGAAACTTTGATGGAGGCACGTCGGACCCTTTGAGATACTCAAACGAGTTCGAAATATAGCATATCAACTAGGTATCGTGCATGATGTCTTCCATATATCTATACTCAAGAAATATGTCCCAGATCCGAGTCATGTAGTAAAGCATGAACCATTGAAGATCCATCAAGGTTTGAGCTATAAAAAAGTACCATTAAGAATTGTTAATCAGAAATTTCAAGCCCTCCGAAACAAAGTGATCCCGCTAGTGAAAGTACAGTGGAGTAATCACTCGGTTGAAAAGGCCATGTGGGAGCGAGAGGTGGAGATACAGGCCAAGTACCCACAACTTTTCGAAGAATTTTAAGGTAAATTTTCGAGGACGAAAATTTATTTTAAAAGGAGTATATTATAACACCCCAAAAATTTCCTATAGTCGTTAATTTTGGAAATTAGGACCTTATAATGAAATTTTGAAAAAAAGAACAAAACAATCTAGGGATCAAATTGTTTAATTTACATGGTTTAGGGATCAAATCGTGGACTTTCCATAGAAAGGACATAATTGATTTGTTTTAAAACTCACTTTTTTTTTTCTTTTTTTCTTACCTTTGAGTGCAACCATAATTAAATTCTTGAATAAAAGAAATTACTATAATTATATTAGGTAACTACTATAGTATATATGTGTATATGTGTATAAATATGTATATATATGCTAAATGAAATGATTGTAGTGGAAAGAGATGGGAAATTACTATAGATATAATGAAAGTAATGGAAGATTTCCGTTGTCACATAAGGAAAGATTTCACGTGTCACATCATGGTGATAGGAATGTAAAATACATATTTTTTCCTCCTTATTTTACGTGCTCATATGATCAATTAATGCCAAAATGTACTCATTACATTCATATTTTGATTTAGGTGGCAATTCTATGGATATAGCGTAATTTGGAAGAAATAAGTGGAAAAAGACCAAAATAAAAGAAAGCGAAAGTTCGAGGACTAAAGTGCAAATACTCAAAAGTCATGTTGAAACTCACAATAAAGATTTGAGAGTGTTAGAGGTCAATTGGATGAAGAAAGAAGTCAAAGGGATGAAATATCGTCAAAGTAGGATCACACATCAATTTCCAATCGAAAAGTTATGCATTGAATTTTTAGTCTCTGTTTGAGACCCATTTTTGACATGGCAAATGATCTAATTGGAAGATGATATCTGGAACATAGTTATAGCTCTTTGAGTTAGCTTTGCAACGCATCTTGAATCTCTTCAATCAGATATCGAAAGAGGAAGATATGACCAAAATACTGAACACTCCTCGATTATGCTCGCCCGACCCTAAACTTCATTAACAGAAGTCAATTTTTATGTCTGGGCGGTCACCCCATTTTCTACTAGGCGCCCGCCCAGGCTAAATCGGGAAAAAAATTTATGGTTTCCTAATTCCATTCAACTACTTATGGAAATAAGTTCTTTTGATATTTATCAACCTTAGAACACACGAAAAAGACACCAGAACGCCTCCAACCTATTTTCTCTCTATTTTTCTTTTAGATTCATGAATTGTAACTAAAGTCTACACTTGGTCAAAGGAAATTGAAGCCTCGGAACCACATATTGTGATATCTAAATAGTTTTTCTTATTATTTAATTCTTATTTTACGTATTGAATATTTTTCTGCACTTATTTCTATGACTGTTATGTTTAATTGCTAGGAAGCTTACTAGTTTGTTATTCATTACAATCTACTGCTAAGTTAAATATCAAATCCGTAATTGTTTGATTCCTTTAACTTGTGAAGCATTATGATTTGATGATTTTCTGCGATAGAGGTTATTGAATCTTAAGAAGAATGTTTAAATAGATTGAATGCAACCGCTGGTGTTTGTGTTATCTAGTTCATCGATTTCTCTATTGTGTAAAGTTGTTATTAAATTGAATCTTGAGCGCTGGTATGTGATTATTTAATAATTAGGGTTAATTAGAACGCTGATTTCTAACTAACTAAAATTAAGGAGAGATACGAAAATTATTCCAACGGTAAATATTCGAAATATGAATTGAATTATCCTTGCATCTATGATCAGTTATGGATTTTCGACGGTGGATATTGACTTGGACCAAGGTTAGTCTTTTGATTGTTTTTGTTAATTTAATTTTCATTGTTATAGATTGACTTCATTACAAACAAAATCCCCCAATCATTGTACGGAGCATAAAATATTAAATTACACACTCTTCGTGGGATCGACCCTTACTTCCATTGCTACATTAGTTTTTAGAGGTTAAGGTATTATTTTTGGGTACCTACGATAGCACACCAATTTTGGCGCCGTTGCCGGGGAGTTGTGCTAATTTATTTTTGTGATTCTTTAGTTGTTTATTTTATTTTTTTGTTAAAAAAAAAAAGAAAAAAAACTCATGATTTTCTATGATTTTTAGGCTTTTATCGTTCTTAAAAGTTTTAGCGTATAATTTTTTTTTTTTATTCTAGTTTTTTTTTTTTAACTTGCTTTTCATATATTTTTTTTAGTTTAGTTTCCTTGATAGTTTATGCCCATGACTCGATCTTCTAATCAAGAAACTTGATTGCAAATATGACCTCCAATTCTCAACAATTCGGCACTAGTCTCGACATGACATCTAAACATGTTAATGAGGTAAATGTTTCATCCATTGAACAACAACTTGCGAGTCTAACTACTCTTATTTGTCAAATGGCTGTAGGTACTATGCAAACAACAAAGACTTGTGGAATTTG
Source organism: Fraxinus quadrangulata (assembly GCA_903798255.1). NCBI lineage: Eukaryota > Viridiplantae > Streptophyta > Magnoliopsida > Lamiales > Oleaceae > Fraxinus > Fraxinus quadrangulata. The sequence goes on along the minus strand of CAIGRB010173105.1, from coordinate 25,872 downwards.
TTCATTGGTAGGCCATCCAACCGATATGTGCTCAACACTTCAAGAAGAATCTGTTGAACACGTAACTACAACCGATAGCTTTCCTGGACAACCACGAAGGAATTATGATCCCTATTCAAACACGTACAACCAAGGATGGAGGCATCATCCAAATCTTAGTTATGGGAATCGACAAGTGAATCAACCTATGAATCAAAGTTGGCAGAATGTCCATCAATATAATCAGCCATACCCTCCTAGACAACAACATGGCCAAACTTTTAACTCTAGTATATCTTTAGAAAATATTGTTAAATCTCTTGCCACTAACACTTTACAATTTCAATAGGAGAAAAGGGCTAGCATTCAAAGTTTGGAGAATCAAATGAGTCAAATGGCTAACGCGGTCAGTAGGTTGGAGTAACTGAATGCGGGAAAATTGTCATCTCAAATAGTGGTGAATTTAAAAGAAAATGTAAGTGCAATTACGTTGAGGAGTGGCACGGAGGTTGAAGCCCCAGTGAAGGTGGCCTCTGCATTATCGAAGGAAGAAAAAGAAGAATATATTGCGGTAGAAAAGAGTGCTCCCAATGACGCTGAGGTAACTAAGTGTAAGTTTCTACCTCTTTTTGATTATAAACATGTACCTCATTTCCCTCAAGCTTTAGTTAGATCTAGGAAATATGAACGAGATCATGATGAGTTGCATGAAATTTTTAGTAAATGCAAGGTAAATATTCCACTTTTAGATATTATTAAAGAAGTGCCTAGTTATGCTAAATTTTTGAAATAATTGTGCACAAGTAAGAGGAAACAGAAATTGAAGGGGATTGAAAGGGTAAAAGTTGGAGAACAGGTATCTGCAATTATTCAAGAGAAACTTCCAGCAAAGTGCACGTATCTAGGTATGTTCACTATTTCTTGCATGATAGGCGACACTAAGTTTGAAAAGGCCATGCTAGATTCAGGAGCATCTATTAATGTCATGCCATATTCTGTATACACTTCCTTAAAACGTGGACCTTTAAATAAAACTGGTGTGCTAATTCAACTAGCTGATAAATCTAATACCTATCCTAAGGGGGTAGTTGAGGATGTCTTTGTGAAAATTGATGATTTAGTTTTTCCTACTTATTTTTATGTGCTTGACATGGGCAATGGTGATTATACTACCCCTATCTTGTTAGGAAAACCATTCTTAAGGACATCCAAAAGTAAAATGGATTTTAATAATGACACATTGACCTGAAATTTGATGATAGGATTATTAAACTTAATATTTATGATTCCACGAAATATTCATGTAATAATGATCATGTTCATTTTATTGATGTGATTGATCAATTAGCACATGATGTTTTCAAATTTGATGCAAAAAAAAAAATGGAAAGCTATTAATTATGAGCATCTTGGAAAGGAAAATGAGGAGCTAGCCTTAAACACCGAGTTACAAAGAACTGTGGCAGCATTAAATGCTCTTCCAAAGTCAGGTAACCGTTTTTGTTTTATATTACCAGTTTCAAATGAGAGGCCTCCACTTTTTATTTTGCAGACTTCCATCCCGGATTTGAAGCCCCACCCCAATTACTCCAAGTATACATTCCATGGAGGTGGAGGAACACTGCCAATTATCATTCCCAATGGCCTTGGTACACCGCATGGAAGATCGAAACCGCCCATGATAGATCCAGGTTGAACAAGGAAACATTGAGTCGAGCCAAAGACAATAAACAAAGGCGCTACTTGGGAGGCAACCCAAGGGGAGTTCATTCCTTTATCTTGTTATTTTTATTTTTTGCATTCATTTTTTTAGTTATCTTTGTCATTTTCTTTGCATTGTACCTTACATTGGAGACAATGTAAGTTTTAAGTGTGGGGGAAGAGATTTCTATTTAGATTTAAATTGAGTTTAATTTTTAAAGATTTTTTCATGATTTTTCAAGAAGAGGAGTTGAGTTTAAATGATTTTTTGGGTTGTGTATGCTATTTACTAGAATTAATTAGGCTTTTGAAGAACTCATAACATGATTGAATGACTAAGCCTCCAACTTAGAGTTGATTAGTCAGTCATTTTCTTTGAGGATGGTAGTAACTAAATTTTGTAGACAAAAAGCTGGTGAGATTTTGAGCTTTTAGACTGTCACATCCATAACAGTCTCATTATTTTTTTTCATGTGCGATATTCTTCCATGATTTTGTTTCTCTAGAATTTGCCTTGACTCTTTTCAAGATCACATTGACACATGCATGCACGAACATGATTAAGGCCATCTTTGTTACATAAATGAGCTTAATTAGCCAAATAGCCGACCCTGTAATTGAACTTTCCATTGTTCAGCCCCTTTGAGCCTTATTGCCTTTTCTTTGTATAAACTCACATTACAAGTTTTAAACTGAAAAAACAATTTCTTTACCCAAGTCTTAGAGTTAGTGGAGTATTGTTGAATGTCAAGAGAAGTGTGGGTATGCAAGAAAATAAGTGTGGGGGTATCAAGATTTATGGAAGTGCTATTATTGGTGAATTAGAACAAATTTTCTATGTCAATTCAAGGAGTTCTATTATTGGTATATAATCTGGAGTTTACATTGTACAAGAAAAACACAAGACGAAGAAGGAAAAAACTGAATGATTGAAGAAAAAGAAAAGAAAGAAAAAGAAAATAAGTGATGAAGGAGAGTGATTTTAATGTGAAAAAAAAAATTTATATTCATAACTCTTCCTACATCTCAAGAAAGAGTTCGAATTGTGTGGGATAGATACAAAAATAATGAAGCTATCATGTGGAGTGGTTGGTTTACATGTCTTATGTATATGTTTGAGTTAAGTCTATTTATCTTTACTCCATTAGTTTCGATGGCTCTTGAGTCACATACCCAAATATTTCCCACCTTGACCATAAGCCACATTACAACCTTTGAAAAGTCCTTATGATTCTTGTAAAGCATGTGATCTAACTGGTGGCAAATGAGAAGATATGCAAGCATATGGTAGATCATCTCCATTGAAATGAACTTGAGCGAAACACTTACCTTTTAAACACATAAGAGTTGAGTGCTTATATCCGTGAGGGTCTCATGTTTGGTTTATTCCATCTTCATATGAAAATGCTAGCTAATTGATTATGAGTTGTGTGAGAATATTTATGTATGAAGTGTTGTGTGTTTTAAAGAGTTTGATTGTTCTATGTTCATGACATTATGACCTAGGTGTTTTTGGGGAATTAAATTTTAGTTTTGCCCGAGGACGAGCAAAAGCTAAGTGTGGGAGAATTTGATAGGAATGCAAAATGCATATTTTTTCCTCCTTATTTTATGTGCTCGTATGATCAATTAATGCCAAAATGTACTCATTACGTTCATATTTTGATTTAAGTGGCAATTTTATGGATATAGCGTAATTTGGAAGAAATAAGTGGAAAAAGACCAAAATGAAAGAAAGCGAAAGTTCGAGAACTAAAGTGCAAATACTCAAAAGTCATATTGAAACTTACAATGAATATTTGAGAGTGTTAGAGGTCAATTGGATGAAGAAAGAAGTCAAATGGATGAAATATCGTCAAAGTAGGATCACACATCAATTTCCAATCGAAAAGTTATGCATTGGATTTTCAATCTCAATTTGAGACCCATTGTTGACATGGCAAATGATCTAATTGGAAGATGATATCTGAAGTAGAGTTGTAGCCCTTTGAGCTAGCTTTCCAACACATCTTGAATCGCTTCAATCGGATATCGGAAGAGAAAGATATGACCAAAATACTGAACGCTGCTCGATTATGCTGGTCGGGCGGCCGCCCGACCCTAAACTTCATTAACAGAAGTCAATTTCCCAAGCCAAATCGGGAAAAGAATTTCTGGTTTCCTAATTCCATTCAACTACTTATGGAAACAAGTTCTTTTGATATTTATCAACCCTAAAACACATGAAAAAGACACCAGAACGCCTCCAACCTATTTTCTCTCTATTTTTCTCCTAGATTCATGAATTGTAACTAAACTTCTACACTTGGTCGTAGGAAATTGAAGCCTCGAAACCACATATTGTGAGATCTAAATAGTTTTTCTTATTGTTTCATTCTTATTTTGCGTATTGAATATTCTTCAACACTTATTTCTATGATTGTTATGTTTAATTGCTAGGAGGCCTACTAGTTTGTTATTCATTACAATCTACCGCTAACTTAAATATCAAATCCGTAATTGTTTGATTCCTTTAACTTGTAGAGCACTAGGATTTGATGATTTTCTGCGATAGAGATTATTGAATTTTAAGAAGAATGTTTAAATAGATTGAATGCAACAGCTGGTATTTGTGTTATCTAGTTCATCAATTTCTCTATTGTGTAAAGCTATTATTAAATTGAATCTTGAGCGCTGGTTTGGGATTATTTAATAATTAGGGTTAATTAGAACGTTGGTTTCTAACTAACTAAAATTAAGGAGAGATAGGAAAATTANCCCAATCATTGTACGAAGCATAAAATATTGAATTATACACTCTTCATGGGATCGACCCTTACATCCATTGCTACATTAGTTTTTGGAGGTTAAGGTATTATTTTTGGGTGCCTACGATAGCACACCACATGGCCATATTTAATTCTTTTCATTTACTACCCACACGACACGACAATTTTTTTTCCACACACACAAATTCATAAGTGAATTTTTGGTAAAGTTCTTCATACGTGTTTTATCAAATCTTGTTCAATTTACGAGTCAAGTGAAATATACGTTTTTCATTGTTTAAAGTTATAAAAATCATTGTTTACGATCATGTTAAAAATCATGGAGTTTAAAAGCGCTAAGCACGAAATTAAAACCACGAAGTTCAATTCTTAATATTTTGTGTCTCATGAATGATCACGAATCTCATGAACTTCTGTTTTTCATGTTACGTTATTTCACTTATTGAGATTATCATCTAATATGAAATATGAATTTTTTTAGGTAATATTTAATCAATCAATCGAGACGGATGAAGATTGGATGAGTACGCAACGGTGCCTAATAAAATATTTTAATAATGTTATGTAACGATTTACAAACGTTTTGACAATCGTTTTATTTTGGATTTCAAGTTTAAATATGTTGTTCTTAATTTTTTTTTCTTTCTAATGAGAAATTTTACGATTGTTCAAAAATCGATTTGTTTCAAATGGTATTAGAACGGGTTTACCGTTTACGTTTATGTAGACAAAAAAAATACTGTTCATAAGAACAGTGCTCGCGCGGTCACTGATTCGTTTTAGGATGTACAAAAAGAGATTGACTCATCTAGATTAAATATAGGTCAAGAATCGAAATATCGAAGTTCGACCCAACTAACACTTAGAGGGGGTGAATAAGTGTTTATATGGAATTTAAATTTACCAATTAATAAATGCAACAAGTCACAGTTATTAATTAATCGAGATGAATTCGCATGCACAACTATCCTATATTGAATTACTGTAGTTAATAACTTACTGAAGTATAAATAGTACTTGAAAATTGTTAACGAAAAAAACCCCTGATTGAGTATAAACTCCGTGCCAAAGCCAGTAAAAATCCACTATAAACAAATCAAGTTATAGTACTATCAGACTCAACTAAATTTAGTACTTTCCGACCTCCTGAAATCACCGAAGCTCTATTGGATTGCGTGCCCCTACACCAAATTCTGACCTTAAGAATTCGTTTATCTCCTATGGATCAATGAAAACTCCTCGTTCTCCAACAACAGAAACTCCCGCCACCTTTCTTGATTTCAGAACTCTGACAAATGTTTTGGAAGTATATGTTTTAGTATTTGATTTTCAATGCTATGAAGTAATCAAAATGAAGGTTGAACTAATAGAATGATATGCAGGAAGTAATCTCTTGTATCTTTCAATGTTCAACCCACATTTTTTGAATGGAGGCGTGGATATATATAGTGTAGAGGTTTTGGATAGTATGGGTTGGATAGAAACCTTGAAAAACACGACTTAGGTTTTCTTGGGATACACTGTCGCTCAAGTAATAGCTACTCAAGCGAGCGATGATGTGTCGCTCGACCGATGTCTAGACGATAGGCAAGCGATGCAACTTCTGTTTTTACCGCTCGAGCGTTAGCTGGGTGATAGACTAGCAAAATTGTGACGACTCTTTTCTCCTCATTCCATACTCGAACCCTAAGACTTCTACCTCACCTATACAACTTACCACTTGACAGTTTGACTTTTAAGAACTCTTTTTCAACAATAATTTTGTTAAAAGATTGCCAACATCTTTAAAACCTAACAAATAGCACGAAACCAGAGGGCCGGTCCAGTTCAAGCCTAGACTAGCAACCTATTATGTAGGGGCGGGCCATGAATTTGGGATGCACAAGCTGAAATTTATTAAGACAACATGCAACAATAATTAATTAATTTTCCAACAAGGCATGAAGTAGTAAGATGAATCATTGAATTAATCATTCTCAGAATTTCAAAAATATGTCACAGAATACATAACAAACATTTTAAAGCCGAGATATGATAAATTTTTAAAGAACGGTTAAATTGAAAACTATACAGTGAAAATATGGTGATGCTGCAAAAATAATTGTGATGGAAGCTTGATCAAACCATGCCGACTATTATTATAAAATGATGGCAAAAGCTGCATCGCAACTGTGTCAAAAAACCTTGGCCCATTGCAAGAGAAATAATAATGTTCATTCCTATATGCAAAAGAGGACTATGGATCTTGACTTGGCATCCCAAGGGCTGTAGCCACATCCAGTCCCTGTGTTAATGGCCGCAGCTTTACCTAAGCCCCTTGATCCAATCGCAGTCGCAATTTGTCCAACTTCGACCGCACATTGTAAACATTAGTTCAAGTTTGTGTTGTAATTTCCATTCCATTGTACTAGTTACTTCAATTGTAAAATAGTTCTGATATTGGTAAATGTTTATTATGATTCTTCGTCATTTAAACGTCTACTCATATCACTTAGATTTTTGTTCCGAATGCTATTATAGTGGGTATTAATCTTTCAAACATCTTTCAAGCTTTCTAGTATTCACCCCCTATACTAGCCATTGTAATTTCCTACTTTCAACAATTGTAATTTCAAGCATTCAAGCAATCAATGATCAATTTACTTTCAATGTATTTCAATTTCATGTTGCAAGCTTTCTGCAATTTGTAATCAAATTTTTTTTCGTCCCGAAACAATCGAGAAACATACAAGCTCCATCAGGGAGTATGCTTTTTAGGACATATGTTGAATATTCAAGATATGTCAAAAAAAGATAAGCTCTTCACCTTCATGGAAGGGTTGAAACTGTGGACACGTACGGAACTTCAGAGACAGAAGGTCACTGATTTGAGCGCAGCTATGGGAGCTGTTGAGTGCTTAAGTGACTATCAATCAGAAGAAAGAAAAGATCGACTTCAGGAAATGGTCAATCTATTAGAGGTGGAAACAAACCTTATAGACCCAACTCAAACTCAAATGGGGGATAATGTTACTCTTAGAATAAGGGAGGAGCCTATCAAGGCACCCGTCAGAGTAACTAGCAGGGAAACTATCAAAATAGCCGTCAAAGAAACTATAACGGTAGTAGCAGTAGCAACTGGAATAGAGGAAAAGCAATGGAAGGCAGATTTGATGCCACCCCTAAATTGCAATATTTTTTATGTGAAGGACGACACCAGGTGGTGGAGTGTCCTCATAAACAGATGGTGAATGCATATTGTCAACTTAAGCGACGGAATGAGTTCAAATCAAGATCCCCCACAAGCTAGCTGTCATGACGAAACTAACTCCGAAGAGGATAAGGATGTAGTTGGTGCGTTCTCACACTGGTGCAATACCCTATCGCACCGAGCTACTAAAAGGGATGATGTTCCCTCAAAAGAGCTGCAGATGGAAATATCGAATGCTCACATTTGTAGGGCCAAAGGCTTAATGTACATTGATGTGAAGATCAATGGAAAGCCAATCAGGGCTATGGTAGATACTGGTGCCACCTACAACTACCTTGCAAGTTCTGAAATACAGCGACTCAGACTTGTTCTGAAAAAGGTGGTGGAAAGGTCCAAACAATTAACTCAACTGCTCAACCAATAGCTGGAATAGCGAAATTTNTAATCAATTTACTTTCAATGCATCTCAATTGTATGTTGCAAGCTTTCTACAATTTGTAATCAAATTTTCTTTCTTCCCGAAACGACCGAGAGAAGGAAAAGGTAGTCTAGCGGAGCAGACTACTGCCGCACGGTCTCCCTTTCTATGCTAAGAAGAAAGGTACCCCGTGAAACCCTGCCTAGATCAGCAAGTGCTGTTATGGCCAGTTCCGCCATGGCCTCCGGCCTCCTCAAGATTCATGTTCACAAGTCTAGATTAATTTCTAACAAATTTACCACTAAACATATGAGTTCAGAGCAGAAACTATTTTCAGCAATTCAATGCATTTCTCACAAATGAAAAGCATCAACTGGAGTTTTACCTAGTAGGTAGCAATCAAGCTAAACTTCACAAAAAATTCTAATCTTCATATTGAAAGCAGTTTTAAAAGTTCAAGTTAAAAATAGACAACAAAACTCAAAGTTTTACTGACCTCAGGATCATCAAAAGCAGCATTGACATCGTCTAAATCAACTTCTTCACTTTCAGCAACTTTTACTGGAATATAACCCCTTTTAAACCACTCATCATTTCTGATCTCTTCAATATGAATGCGCTATAAAAAATTACCATCAGTGGGCAGGAGAGTTTAGCAACAACTAAAATGTAATTTCTTCAAATTGTGAAAAAAAAGGTACATCTTCATGGTTACACATTAACAAACCTGAATATCTTAACAGTATTTAATTTAAGCACTTCAATTACTTTTAAGAGAATCTCAGCTGTAAAAATGTTACAAACACATGGCATATTGCTGTGTACAAGTCTAGTAGCAACCAGATTTCCATTTTTAAGTAATAACCTCTTCTATTCTATAAAACATGGCACATTACAGCTTACGAGTCTAATAACAACAGATTTCTTCATTTTTAAGTATAAACCTCTTCTTTTCTGTCAACTAATTTTTGTTTGACAAGGGATATTCAACTTCCTACAAATACAATACTTGATTATATGACTGTATTGGATACATTTTAAATATTCTATTTAAGTAGCACATCCCAGTGTATGGAGCTTCCATATCAGCAATTATGACAAGAATAATATGAACGCTTGTCATGCATATTCAGGACATAACACAATGTTAAAAGATAGAATGACATCCAACAATCATGAGTAAAAGACCAATGGGCCACCAAGATGTTGCTTACTGACGCATTCTATAGACAATCCCCAAATCAAATATAAAGGTCTTTCTCACAGGAAAACATCTCCATGATATCAAAATCTTCTACAAGTGCAAACAAGTAATGATCAACCACCTTCTTGTATGATATGGAGAATAAGTACAATGTTATCACATCCAGTATACCAAGTCTCACTACGTCATAGTTTGGAACATCTGTTATAGTAAGGAACACATCTTTAATGTCTTCATTTGTTACAATTTTCTATTGACTGAAATATTTTTTCCTTATCTTCGACAATAGTGATTCAAGCTTCTTCTTATCATCGTCGCCAATATATCTGAGTCATATAACTAAGCAAAACTTAGGCAACAAAAATCAGATAGATCTCCTGCAACCTTGAACCACGTCTACTTTAGATTCGGTTTCTTAACCTCCCTCAAAAGAAAGTAGTATATCAATTGAGGTTGAACGATAATTTCTTGGCAATCCATGTAATAGGAAAAACATTTATCTGTCAGAATCTCCTTTTGTGCGTAATTGAATTTTGATATAAAATTGTTAGCATATAATTTGTAGCATTAGTTATAATTTTTCCCGAAAACCAAAGGTATTCGGGAATAATACAATTCTTGCATTAGATTATTGAATAAACATACATCAATATCAGATAAGAAATGATAAATAGGCCCAAATATTGGTACATCATTCAGGTCACATACATATATAAAACAGGTCACAAACATATAAAACTATTTCGAATAGAAATTTTTCAAACCATGCAAGTAGTCGAAAATTTAAAACCCAGCATTCGATAATTGTGACTGTATATATAAAACATTGTTAGGCAAATTATTGTCAAACGACCTCACTGGGCGATGATGTAAGTCTTGCTCTCTTATTCAGTCGGCATCGACCAAATGACTGAATATATTTATATCGACACCACAATCAGCTAAAGCTCCACGTAACTCACTTGGGCCATTTGAAGCAGCCTAATTGAAATGGAGCTGCTCATGGCCCAACCGAATTAGGATGGCTTCAATAGATTGTTAGCCCACTCCTTATGTCTTATTGGGCCCTATCTATTCTCTAACCTAAAGCCCATCCTATTTCCTTATATTATCACTTGTCCATTACTGTTGCTCCTTGGAAGAAATAAGGACGGCTATTGTTTGCTTAAAGGTAGAACCGTTTCTCCTCATTTTGGCTTTGTGCTCTCTTCTTGGGAGATCCGGTCCGTTGCCTTCTTGCTTAGCCTTTGTGGCTG
>CAIGRB010173081.1:57744-80016 GCA_903798255.1 Fraxinus quadrangulata | reverse complement strand
TCACAATATGTGGTTCCGAATCTTCCGTTTCCTTCGACCAAGTGTAAAAATTTAGTTACAATTTATGAATATAAGAGATAAATAATGAAGAACGAAGTGTGGAGGTGTTCTTTATGTTCTGGGTCGAGTTTGATATTTAAAGGATGCAAAAAAGATTGCATTGAATTGTTATCAAACAAAAATAAGAAAAATTGGATATTTTCCCTTTTAGCCTTGAGGTGCGCGCCTAGTGCAACCTAGGGCGCGTGCCTTGGGGATTTTGAAGCCTTAGGTGAGGCATTTTTGGTTTGGGGAGCGCGCCCTCGCCTGATTTTTGATAGTTGAACAACTCTCAGTATTGTTGTCATAACTTTCTCTCCAAATATTCGATTGAGCCGATTTAAGATGCTTTGGAAAGCTAACTCAAAGGGCTACAACTTTGATTCAGATATCATCTTCCAATTCAATCGTTTTTCATGTCAAACATGGGTCTCAATATGAGGCTGAAAACTGAAGCATAACTTTTTTGATTGGAAATTGATGGGATCATACTTTGACGATATTTCATCCATTTGATGTCTTCTTTCATCCAATTGACTCTTAAAACTCTCAAATCTTTATTGCGAGCTTCCACATAACTTTTGAGTATTTATATTTCAGTCCCTAAACTCCGTTTTCTTTCCTTTTGGCCCTTGTTCGCTTATTTATTCCAAATTACGACATATCCATAGAATTGCCACCTAAATCAAAATATGAATGTATTGAGTACATTTTAGCACTGATTAATCATACGAGCACATAAAATAAGAAGGGAAAAATATGCATTTTACATTCCTATCAAAAAGCTCAATCTCAAATCCATCTACATCTTTCAAATCAAATTCTTCATAATATTCTAAAGGAGAGAAGTGTTGTTTCGTTGTGGTTGAAGTTTGATCAATTTTGCATGATAAAGAGCTTGACCAGCAAACTATACTTGAAACAACGCTTGTATTCTCACCGAATGTCTGAAGGTGCGTCATTGGATGATCACTTAACTATGTTCAAAGAAATCGTGGCCGATTTAGAGACATTGAAAGTCAAGTATGACAGGAGGACTTGGTTGATGTTGTTGTGTTTTCTGCTACCATTATATGTGACTTTTAGAGATACTATTCTCTATAGTCGGGATACTCTCACCGTAGAAGAGGTCTATGATACTTTACTATCTAAGGAGAAGATGATGCATCTTACTGTAGCATCTGGGAATCATGTTGAAGGCTTGGTTGCGCGTGTGAAAAATCAAGATAAGAATCTGGTAGGAATATGAGGGGCAACTTGAAATCTAGACATGCTGAGAAGACATGTCACTATTATAAGAAGAAGGGGCACATTAGAGTTGATTGCTATGCCTTGAAAAATAAAAATAAAGTTGTTGGTGCTACTAAGAAAGGAAAGCAACCTGTTAATACAGTGGATGTTGATGTTGTGGAAGATTGACAAAGTGAAGGAGAACTTATTGTGATTTCTGATATGAATTCCAAACCTTGTAAGGAATAGTTTCTCGACTCGGCTTATAATTTTCATATGTGTTCCAACATGGACTAGTTTTCAACATATGAAAGAGTTTCGAGAAGTACAGTGATTATGGGAAACAACGCGCCTTGTAAAATTGCAGGAGTTACTACAGTCAGAATCAGAATGTTCGATGTGGCTATCAAGATACTTAGAGACGTAAGGCATGTTCCAGAACTGAAGCGAAATCCCATATCTTTGAGTGCATTTGACTTAAAAGGTTATAGATACACTGGTGAATGTGGAGTTTTGAAGGTAAGCCGGGGTGCTCTTGTTGTCATGAACGGACATAAGCTCTACACAATTGTACATTTTACATGGTTCCACAGTAATTGGGGATGCAGACGTTCCTACTTCTTCTTTTATAGACGACGAAGTTACAAAACTTTGGAATACGTGGCTTGGACATATGAGTGAGAATGGCATGGTGGAGGTGAGTAGAAGGGGACTTCTTGATGGGTAAAAGACCATCAAAATAAATTTTTATGAGCATTGTGTCTTTGGAAAATAGAAAAAAGTCAGATTCACGAAAGGAATACATAACACAAAGGGAACACTTGAATATATCAATTCCAATCTTTGGGAACCGGCCAGGGTACCATCAAAAGGAGGCTATTATTACTTATTGACAGTGATTGATGATTTCTCCAGAAACGTTTGGGCATTCTTCTTGAAGCAGAAAAGTGATGTATTTGGGACCTTTAAGAGGTGGAAAACATTGGTAGAAAAGTAGATTGGAAAGCAGGGGAAACGTCTATGCACATATAATTGTTTGGAGTTTTGTTCAGATGAATTCAATAGCTTCTGCAGGGCTGAAGGCATCCTGAGACACTTGACAGTGCCAGGAACTCTTCAACATAATGGTGTGGAGAACGGATGAATAGAATTTTGGTGGAAAAAGTTCGTTAGATGCTTTCAAATTCCGGGTTGCCTAAGACTTTTTGGGCTAAAGTTGTTACTAAAGCTTATTTTCTGATTAATCGCTCACACTTAGTTGCCATTGATAAAAAGACACCAGAAGAGATATGGTCTGGTAAACCTTCTTGTTATTCTAATTTGAACATCTTTGGGTGTCCTGCTTATGCTCATGTGATAATGGAAAGTTGAAGCCTAGGTTTAGAAAGTGCAACTTTCTTGGGTATATGTCAAGTGTGAAGGGGTATAAATTGTGGTGTCTTGAGACAAAAAGATGGTTGTTAGTAGGGATGTTGTATTTGATAAACTTGCTATAGTTCATGGTTCAGCTCTTGGAGATTCTCATGAAACTGAGAAGCAGAATTATTCAACTCAAGTGGAGTTGAAAATTGGTCCAGATGAACAATTAGAGATTGCAGAACAGTCTACTACAGATTAATCCAGTTCGGGGATGACAAACAGTAATATCTTAGCTACTTTGTCTATACCACTAGCACCACAGTATTCAATTGCTAAGGATAGAACTCGTAGAAAGATTAGACTTCTACAGAAGTATGGGAAATCATATTTGGTAGGTTATGCATTGAGTGTGGCTAAAGACATTGATTCCATTGAGAAGCCTGCTACATATTCAGAGGCAGTCAGTTGCAGTGATTTTAGCAAATAGATGATTTGCTATGCAGGAGGAGATGGAGTCATTAAGCAAAAATAACATATGGGACTTGGTGAAATTACCCAGAGGTAAAAAGGTTGTTCCCTGCAAATGAGTGTTCAAAAGAAAGAAGGCACATCAGAGATTGAAGATGCTAGATGCAAGGCTAGATTGGTGGTAAATGGCTACAGTTAGATTCCAGGTGTTGACTTTACATATGTTTTTTCACCAGTTGTGAAGTATAGTTCCATCTGAGCTTTACTTAGACTGGTGGCTAAGAATGATTTTGAGTTTGAGTAGATGGATGTCAAGACAACATTCTTACATGGAGAACTTGAGAAGAGCATCTACATGTAACAACCAGAGGGGTTCATAGTCTCTGGAAAAGAAGACCGTGTGCTTGTTGAAGAAGTCCTTGTATGAACTAAAACAGTCACCGAGGCAGTGGCATAAGATGTTTAATTCATTCATGACTACTTATGGTTTCTTCAGATATAATTATGATATTTATGTGTACTTCAGAAAGGAAGATAGTGGATGGACTACATATTTGCTATTATATATTGATGATATGCTCATAGCAGCTAAAGATAAAGTAGATATCAGAAAAGTGAAGTTTCAACTCAGCAATGAGTTTGATATAAAGGATTTGGGTGCAGCAAAAAAGATTCTTGGTATGGAAATCTGGAGGGATAGAAAGGCCGACAGATTGTATTTGAGTCAAAAGGGGTACATTGAGAAGGTGCTTGAAAGATTCAAAATGGTGAATGTGAAGGATGTCAGTACTCCCTGGTTGCCCACTCTTCAAATTATCATCTAACTAGTGTCCTCAGTCAGATGAAGACTTTGATTACATGTCTCGGGTTCCTTATTCCAGTGCATTTGGTTCGCTAATGTATACTATGGTTTATACAAGACCTGATTTGACATATGCAGTTAGTAGATACATGGCAAATCCTGATAAGGAACATTGGAAAGCAGTGCAGTAGAACTTTAGATACTTAAGAGGCTCTTTTAATGCTTGTTTGTATTTTGGTAGAAATTCAGATGGAGTCATTGTGTATGTAGATACAAACTATGTGGGGGATCTTGATAAGAGAAGATCACTTACAAGGTATATGTTTACCCTTGGAGGCTATGCTATTAGCTGGAATGCTACTTTGTAAAATATAATAGTTTTGTCTACAACAGAAGCAGAATATATGGTCATTACAAAGGCATGTAAGGAGTCTATGTGGTTGAGATGATTGATTGGTGAAATCAGTGAAAACTTGCAGATGTTTACAGTATTCTGTGATAGTCAAAGTGCAATTTTCTTGACTAAAGATCAGATGTTTCNGATTGGTGAAATCAGTGAAAACTTGCAGATGTTTACAGTATTCTGTGATAGTCAAAGTGCAATTTTCTTGACTAAAGATCAGATGTTTCACGAGAGGACTAAGCACATTGATGTGAGGTATCATTTTGTGAGTGATATAATTGCTCGTGGTGATATTGTAGTGAGCAAACTTGATACCAAGGATAATCCTGCCGTTATGATGACAAAACCACTTCCCATTGGTAAGTTTGAACATTGCTTGAATATTGTTGGTGTTTGTTATTGATTTAGTTCATTGGGGCTTGTTTGGAAGATGATGAATGGTGTTTACTTGGAAATGTGTCTTGAATTTCTTGTGATGAAATTTGTTTCAAGGTGGAGATTTGTTGTGGTATGATCTAAATTCCATGTTATTTGGGTTTGATTGAATAAAAGAAGTCTAAGAAGTTTAGGTTTTGAGAGTCCTAATTAATGAAGATCAAATTTTATCAAGGATTGAGAGTTTGACTTGGAAAATGACTTTGAGATGAAGAAAAGAACTTTGAACGAAAAAGAAAAAAACAGAGGGTCTTGCGCCGCCTGAACAACACAGAAGCTGAAATGTGTTTTTAATTGAGAGCATTGAGATCTTTATATTATAAACAAAATTGTTATTGATTATAATGAATTTTTCTCCTCTGTCCGTGATTTTTTCCCGTATTGATTTTCCACGTAAATGTTGGTATTTATTTTCTTCTTCATTATTGTTATTATCTTGCGATCCAGAATTCATAATAGATTAAATACTAAAATATAGACCAATATACAAGTTTTTATGCTACTTTTTTTTTTTTTAAATAAAATTGACTTTTTAAGATGAAACTTCAAGTCTTGACACGATACCAAAGTCCGTTAAACTCAAACGAACAATTTGATCTGATTAGTACTTCAACGAGCACACAAATTTCAAAATTAATCTATTCAAATGAGACATTATCTTGCATGGCATGTTAATGAATAAATTCCACATATGTTAAATACCAAAATATAAATCAACATATAAGAACTTGTGCTACTTTTTTTTTTTAATAAAAAAGATTGATATTCTAAGACGAAATCTCAAGTCTTAATAGGCAATTCATGCTCAACAAACCCATTTTCTGAGTAGTTGCAACTCACCAAGAAATTTTAATAACTAGATGCCAAGATGATGGATAAAAAAAGTAGCGTAGCTTCTAATGTACTTCTAATTTTGTCTAAAATTATGTATAAAACATGCATTACGGACACAATTCCATCAAACATCAACTAATTGCTACCAATTCCTTGTAGCAGTAAATCTTGGTGGGCTTTTCCCTTTAATCTAAACAAACCTGTAACCTACCAACAAGAGAAGTAAAGAATAACAATGAAACCCAATATCGACAATACAAAAGGATGATTTATGACCTTCATTGTAACCAAAAGAAAAGAACTCCGAACATCTCCATTTGAAGATGAAAGGCATAAAAGATGAGTGCAGACAACTAAGTAAACAAAAACATAAACTTCCTTTTCAGTAGATCAATTACATATACATACAATAAGTAGTATTGAACCACCAGTCTAAAAGCTTCAAACACGCCCCTCAAATGCAAGTCGGTCTCATTACTTAACAAGTCCTCAAGTTTCATAAATGGGCAACGACGAGACTTGATCCCATGACCTTTACCATATTGATACACTTGTAAGTCCATGCCAAAAAAATTGGTAGTTTTTCAATTTTAGTAGTCTTCTAGATGCCCAAATTTAATTTCCATATTAAGGAGCACTACAAATTTCTATCAAGATGACAACATGAAGCAAGTCATACAAGGAAAAGACTGCATGGTAAATTCTATCAAAACATTATATCGAAAGCTTGAACCAACGTTTCAAATGCTGCAGGGCATAGACTATCATAAAATTATACAAGCACTGCCACTTAGGCCGCATATAATGGAGCTAGTGTCTGATGACCAAACTATTTATATTATGGTCTATATCAAAAGTCATGTAGGAATGGAAAAAAAAAAAAAAAATCCTCAGTTACTTTAACAAGCTATAAGTACTGCACAATCATCTTAGGGCACAAACTAATTCATTTCACAGATGCTGAATGCCCCTTTTATTTCAGTAATTGCTAATTTGTAAAAGCATGGTGAGGGGGTTAAAAGGTTCTTCTACTCCAAAAACTTGTCAGCTCGCTTAGAGGAATATGGAAATAAACACTCCAACAATCAATAATCCTCCAAACATAGAAGCCTGTAGAACATATCACTTCTAAATGGAGGCTATGTGAGATAATGTCAAATTATTATGATTTAAACTTCTACCAAAATCAACAAATCATCTTCCATAAAGGAGCCGAATGAAACCAAAGTTTCATATTCGGTTTTGAACTCCGATAAAACTGGACTTTCATGTTTGGTCTTACAACATTCATGCATTCTCTTTGCTCCAAGGGACTACACCTGTAAGGCATATTTAAAGGCAAGGCAGAAAAGTGACTTTCAAGTATGCCTACTGAAGTGTTCAAAAGACAGATATGCGATTCAGTCAAGTGCCAGGTGCACTATTGGTGGGTTTGCTGTCAAGAGTACTAAATTTGAAACATAATTGATCAATAGGAAGCTCGGAATATATAGACAAAGTTCATGCCCCGACGACCTAACACAGAAGGCCAGTTCTAGTGATGCATTCCTTTTTGAGCAAGAATATAGAAGGGAAGTGAGAGCCCTCAGAAATTCCAGATCTATAGTCACAGAGCCGGAGATTTGTCGAGATCTTTTCTGTATTTCCTTTCTTGATTGAATAAAGAATATGAAGCCAAAGAACTTATTTTCTAAACCCTTCTCCCACAAAACAAAATGTAAAAACATAGTAGTGCTGTTAAAGATTAGTTCAGCCAATATCATTTACCAGCACAAACAAATATCGGACTTATAAATTTTGGGCCTAGCAATTTCCAGAATATAAACCAAAACCATACTCCAAAGAGCACTATCAAAATTTATTAGTCAAGCATATTTCTTTCACACTACTTGAAACTACAACAAGAACACTTATTTTACACTATATTATCATCCTCTTATCCGTCCTGATATACACTTATTTATGCATATTTCTCTAGAATCATGTCAAATAACAATAACAATATCTTAGCAAAAAATCTCAAGAATGATGCAATCTAGATCACCGTTGAGAAGTTTCTGGTATCATGATTATCGAGTAGGGTTAAATCTTAAAAGATTATTTTCATATATAATCTAAGTGGGATATTTCCCTTAACAGTGATCCAAATGTCTAGAAACAACCCAGTGGAAGAAAAGGGCATTGTGATTAATCATACAAAACAGACAAAAATGGCTTGCATCAAAATAAAATCCTATTTCACAAATTTTATGTTAAAAAGCCCATAACAGAGAACTCTGTATTGTATTCCAGCACAAATACAAGGACAACAACGTAAAAGCAATTATGCCGAAAAATCAGCACCAGCCATAGACCACCTGGAAGTACCTATTCTTAAGCCACCTGAAACTCTTCCTCAAAGATCCTTTGACTTTGCCTTCAACAGCGTAGACTTTGTAGCTAGCCACCCTCTTCTTCCTCAGGAACTCAGGATCATTGAAAGTCCAAGATTTTGAAGTTGACCCACTTGTGCTTTTGCCTTTCTTGAGCTTCCAGTCCTTCGGCGGTGGCGGACCTAGAGCCACCGGCGGCACAGTTGGCCCCAGAGGAGACGGCGGCGCTACATAATAGTAAGAAGAAGAAGAAGAGGAAGCATATGGAGTACTGTATGACCTGAAATCATTAGGCCTGGCAGAGGGGCCTCCATAATAAGGCTCTATCTGCATTCTGTTATCATTATAGGTCTTTGATCTGTAATCCTCCATAGTTTCTTGAAATTTTTCTTGATGGGGTGGAGAAAGTTTGAAGCTTGACTTCAAATTTTTTGGTATCAAATTTGTACAGAGGTCAAGCCATACTAAACTGTCAGGCAAATAAAAAAATTCAATGGCTATATAATTTTGATTTTGAAATTCCTCTTTGTTGGTGGGATTGGATTCTAGGTGCCGTTTAATATGGGAAATCAACTTGATACAGCACAATTTGGTTTGAATTTTTCAATTTTTTTTATTTATTTATTCTTATTTTTCAAAAAAAAACTTGCAAACAACTCCTTGGATGCACGAAAAGTAAGCATCATTTGGCAAATTTTATTATAGTGAGAAATGGAGAGTTGAAAGGTTAAAGGTGCCAACTGTGAGGTAACTTTTAGGCGTTTTGCTGATACTCCAACGTATGTCTTTCTATTGTGAGAAATGAACACCTCAATGTACAAATAGCAAATCTCATCTTTTAGTACGCGAGTATAGTTTATTTATGAATTTAAGTAGTTTATATTTTTGGGAGTGTTAGATCAAGTTCAGCTAAATGAACCTTGTTATTTATTTATTTAAAAAAAAAAAAAAGGAAACAAAAACTTAGAATGAAATTCAGATGAGTCGGTTCAATTGAATTGTAGGCCTACACGTTCTATTGTCTACTACCTAGTTTAGCGTAGAGGTAGAAATATGGACAATAAGAACAAGTGTTTAAAGTATAAGATTCTCTGAGAAAACATCAATAGAATCTTTACAAATATTAATCTTTTGGAGGCTGATGGAGCATTCAATCGAAAAGAGGAACACATTAAAGAAATATGTATGCTATACAAGATTCGTGGTGCAAGCAACATTTTGTGAAATAACTTATTCACATCAATAATTCAATGAAGGGTGTGTTTGCTAAAGATACTTTTCAAATATAGACAATTATGACGAAGCAAGAAAAGTAAAAGGCGTGAGATTGTTAATTATTCCTCATAATATTCCTTTTTTAGGGCTTAATTCAAAAGAAGAATGTTAAATTTTGCTTGTACCAATCTTATCAAAATGAAAGAAAATAGAAGGTTGAAAAAATTAAAGCAAAGAAAAAGAAAGATTGAAACAACCCTTTTACATTTAAATAGAAATTGAGGAATTCTTGGAAAATATCCATCGGATGAATATAAAAATTTCAAGTCTGATTACATACTCGACATATTTTAGTGATCTTCATGACCTAATTTCTTTAGTGCATCTTCTTTTGAGTAGATATAAAACACGGTATTCGTTCTTAAAATTTGCTTATAGATTCAAGTCTTTAATAATTAAACCATTCTATATTATATATGGCCCTTTTTAATAAACAATTTCACTTTCATCAAGTTTGGTGTGGACACTTTTCTCCAATAACCATAATATTCATAAAGGATAGCTTCATAGCCGCCTCCTTGTCTCAATGATTTGAGGTCTGCATACAAGAAAAGTAATATAATTGCAACTATTCAAGGTAAGTATTGAGTAATTAGGTCTCTATTTGGTTCTCATTAAAATTATAATACATTTTTCTCTTTTATCTTTTCAATTACATATTTTTCAATAAAATAATATTTCACGTAAATCAAAAAAATTTCTCTATCTTTCAACCACTCATTTTCCCAAAAAAAAATTATTTCAAAAATTACAATACCAAATAATGATGGCCAAACGGGGGTTAGATTGTACTCAAAATAATATGTAAGATTTTTAATTCAATATTCTCGAGAAGATAACATGAACTGACTCCACAAAAGAAAGAAGCGAAAGAATTTAAAAGGAGCCATTTTCTTCCTTTGTTTTCAAAGTTTAGAGCATGATGCATGGAATTCCAAAAATGATATGATCGTGCATTTTCTCCCCTAAGATTGCACAAGACACGTTATTAAAGTCATTGAATATCCTGGTAAATAAGAGGGCGGAAAAAGTTAATCAATCTTTTCTCTTTTCACGCGCACCGCAAGACATTGACATAGTTGTTAAGTTTCACAAAATAATCATAACACAGCATCATTTCAAAAAATAAAATTAAAAAAATAAAAAATGAGAAGGAAATATCGTTGTTCCACATAATGAAATTTGAAACACTTGTGGGAATCGATGTCCTACTGATAGGTTGATACGTGTAACTTTTTTTTTTTTTTAATGTATATAGAGCTCATTTGGTATAATTTTTACTTTCGTTTTTAGTTTCGGTGGACGAACTTTTGGAGAAAGTTATCGTAAATTTTATTTGAAAACTAATTTTTAAAATAGTTTCATATTTCGAAAATACTTTTAAATGATATCACATTGGACCAACTTTCTCTAAAACTCTTCTAATTAGAAGAAATACATTTATAAAATTAGTCAAATATGTCCAAAGATAGCTTTTAACTTTTCAAAAACTCCTTATAATTTTTTATAAGTTATGCCAAACGGGGCCTTGACATTATATATGATGTTTATGCACTTGGGGAAACCTTCTGTGAAAAGTATAGCCCAACTTTTGGGTTCATTAAACGGGTTCGTGTACTTATTTTAATTTAAAAATTCCAATCACTATTTGTCAATGATGCAGACGTTAATGACTAACAAATTCTTGGTCAAAACAAACAATGGAGAGAATTATCGGCCATATCATATTTGTGTACAAACACAAACTCGTTGTTAATTTCTCTTAGTGACAAATTTTACAATTAAAAGTTTAAAAAAGTTTTACGAAAAACCGACACTTTCCCTTTGAAAAACAAGCACATAATTACGCCAATACACCTCATATAACCAAAATAGAATCAAACTTTAATACTTGATAAAGAGTCGAACAACATCCAAAATTGTAGTTATTTTGGACAATTACAATACAAAAAAACATACCAAAAGTTAGGAAGCGCAACCAAATTGGGAAATAGAAAAGTCCACCTTGCAAATCATGGGACTTTGCATCTCCCAATAGCATGTCTATCATACGTTTTAACTAACCTAAGAAATAAGACAATAAATTACTTAAAATAAAGAGCGTAAACCTCGATGAATCAAAATCGCTTTAGAGAAGATCAGCAACATTAGCGGGCAGCTCCTCAACTACAACGTTATAGAACTTCTGTATGTCAAAAAGCATGCGTTCATCATCTTTGGTAACAAAGTTGATAGCAACACCCTTCCTTCCA
This sequence comes from Fraxinus quadrangulata, assembly GCA_903798255.1. Classification (NCBI taxonomy): domain Eukaryota; kingdom Viridiplantae; phylum Streptophyta; class Magnoliopsida; order Lamiales; family Oleaceae; genus Fraxinus; species Fraxinus quadrangulata. The sequence goes on along the minus strand of CAIGRB010173081.1, from coordinate 68,547 downwards.
AATCGTCCACTACGTCCAATACGATGGAGGTAATTCTCCGGTTGAGTTGGCAGATCATAGTTGATCACAAGAGACACTTGTTGGACATCAATACCACGGGCCAACAGATCAGTGGTGATGAGAACACGTGAAGAACCAGATCTGAATTCACGCATAATGATATCTCTGGTGTTCTGGTCCATGTCTCCATGGGTGGCAGAGACAGTGTGATCACGGCTTCTCATTTTGTCAGTGAGCCAGTCAACCTTACGCCTTGTGTTAACAAAGATGACACTCTGTGTGATGGCCAAGGTCTCGTAAAGATCACAGAGGGTTTCGAGCTTCCATTCCTCCTTTTCAACATTAACATGGAATTGCTTGATGCCCTCAAGGGTCAGCTCATCACGTTTCACAAGAATTCGCACAGGCTTGTTCATAAACTTTCTTGTGATTTCAAGAGCCTCTGGAGGCATTGTGGCAGAGAATACACCAACTTGAATCTTAGGTGGCAGAAGCTGAAAAATATCATATATCTGAAAAGAACAGAACCCTGAATTAGAAATCTCATAGTGCATTTAACAGCACATAGTTGAAATCATGTATCGGGTAAGCTGCAGCTAAAAATATTATTCAGAGCACAGCAAGCACATGAAAAATCACATAAACAAAACAGAAAACAACTTAGATAGATTTTCTGTTAAATGCCTATATTAAGCAAACAGCAAACACTCGTATGAGCTTCAAATGTGTGTAGAAGTAATGAAAACAAGCTGAAAGAAATACACAAAAATGCAAATATACGGAAAAACCCCATTTCAACTGCCACCTACATTAAAATGAAACAAAAATAAAAACAAAAGGAAACACACCTGATCCTTGAACCCTCTTGAAAGCATTTCATCTGCTTCATCCAGCACAAACATTTTAATGTAATCAGGGCGAAGAGATTGCCTTCGCAACATGTCAAACACACGACCAGGGGTACCAACCACAACATGAACCCCACTGGAAAGAATACGCTGATCTTCACGTACACTGGTTCCTCCCACGCAAGCATGAACCTTCACACCAAGATAATCACCTAGTGCTCGCATGACCTTTTCAATTTGCTGTGCAAGCTCACGGGTTGGTGCAAGAACCAAAGCCTGACATTCAACAGTTCCATAGTCTAGCTGCTGGAGAATCCCAGAGCAAAAGGTAGCAGTTTTGCCAGTTCCAGATTGTGCCTGTTGAATTACATCAAGTCCTTTGCAGAATGGTACAATCCCCCTTTGCTGAATTGCAGAGGGCTTCTCAAAACCTTAAATATAATAGAGAAAACCTTAAGCTGCATTAATTTCCAAATAGAAAGAATAAAAGAAAAACAAATTTCACAAAGCATAAGATTGAAAAGAAGTAAAATCCAATAGTTGCACGTGTTTACATTCATAAATCATCAATTTAAGTAGACATGAAAAAATAGGCAAATTAACTTCATTGTTTGAGATAAAGATGTAAAAGACAAAGAATTCCGAGACACTTTGTAAAGTAGACGTGACATAAAAAATTAATTCAATGGACATTCTGAAATTATTTTCTTGAGAAGAGAAAATAAATATTGTGCAGAAAAATATGCAGCATGACATAAAACAATTGTCCCAATTTACCATAAGCATAGATGCCCCTGAGAAGATTTTCTTGTAAGCCCATAGCATCAAAACTTTCATACACCTCATCATAACTTGTGAAAAATTCCTCACCGCCATCACTTCCAAGTCTGCAACCATTAATTCAGAAAACCAAACAAGTGTACTATGATCACCATCACGATTGAAAAATGGACTAAATAAATCCAAAGATCATAGGCAGGAAGAGTACACTAATAAATAAATCAAACAGCATTTTCCAAGCCTGATAAGCTTGATAGTAGAAGAAAACTTACAACTCATTCATCTTGGAGTCAAATTGTCTAGCATCGAATTGAGAACCTTCAGGTGCGATTCCAGCCATGACTGCGAAATTGAACGAACTAATACCTTAACTACAGGTAATTCACTAATAGTTTGACAGGTACTCATCATAAAATCAAAATGAAAACCCTAGAAAGCATGCTACATAAGAGAAGGCGCCTAACAAAAGAATGTTTAATAGAAAACCATCTCATAACTGTCCAAAGCAAACAATGGAAATTGCTATATTGAAATGCAATGGATTGAAACTCAATTGGCATAATTGTAACACTGTCCAATTTCACAAAAGAAACCACTGATAACATATTGTCATGAAGACAAAATGTAAATAGGTCGAGAAATATGCAAAAACCACACATTTTATGATCCTGGATACTGTAGGACAAATTGACAGCAAACCATTCAAAAGGTAACGGTATCATGGGCAGAACAGTAAGGATAGGTCAAAAAAGGCAGGTAGCATCCGAACTTCCTGCTTCTACATAGTTATTGAGGTGTTACATTATTGGCCTTCACAGAAATAAACTATATTAAAAATCCACACTGGATAATTACAAATTCACTCAAACTGATATTTCGTCTACATCATAATTCCTTTAACTGCATACAAAGCACACACACAAAAATATAAAAGTTCAAATCCACTTTCACGCTTCTTTAAAATAATCAATCAATCACATAAACAAAATCCGATTCGCAAAACCCAAAGGATTTAGAAAAATGGAACCACTACATCTATGAGAATCCTAAACTACAAACGTTAAACAAGACTGGAAAACACATTACAAATCAATAAGAAATAAAGAAAACCTTTCAAATCCATATTTGTTTATTCAATAAAACAAATAAGATCCATATAAACAACCTCGTTAAATATAAAAGAATAACCAGAACTGTTTAATCACGAATAAATCATCAAGCGGTCAAGACATATCTTCATATATTTATTCATACGATAACAAACACGAAAATTATGCATGTAGTTGGATATATGTTACCTGATTGCAGCAAAAAAAAAAAGTGAACTTGAAGATAGATCTGAAAAACAGAGTATTCGCTATTTGTGAATTTTCCCAAAACTCCTCGGATCTACGCCGCGGAGTTGAGGAGAAGAGATCGTAAAGAGAGGCTCGGAAACGATGTTATGCTAAAAATGTTGCTGCAAAGCAAATCCTTGTATTTTTAGGGTTCTTTAGTCGAATTTCCCTTTTTGTCCCTCTTATTTAATGTTGTACATATACGATGTCGTTTTATCGAGTAGGAAAATCTTTACGTAGGCCTGTATTTATGGGCCAGGAAACGGTCAATTAATGGGCTTTCCTTGTGATATATCCGACCTACGTGAACAGGCGTGTCAATATAGAGTTGGAATAAAATTGTATCAGAAAAATTGTGACCGAGCTCTTCAATCTTTCATACACAATCGTTTTATTAAAGGACAATTTACAAAAATACCCCTAAAATTGATGAGTCTTTTAAAAAATCATATGAAAAGTATTTTAGAAATAAAAAATATTGTGTAAAATTATGTGTCAATTTTTTTTTTTGAAAAGTGACATCTCACTTTTTAAAGTTAAATTAAAAAGTCACATAAAATATCACTTTTATTATAAAACTAGTTGTATGCCCGTACAATGTACGGGTTTTTGTATTTTTAAAGTAATGTTAGCGTATCAAAAGAATNAAGTCACATAAAATATCACTTTTATTATAAAACTAGTTGTATGCCCGTACAATGTACGGGTTTTTGTATTTTTAAAGTAATGTTAGCGTATCAAAAGAATGATATTTAGCTCCATAATTTATACAAAATGAGGAGTCAAGTCTAAGCAAAACAACATTTCATTCCAATAGTCACAGTGGAACATGATTTCTCTTAAATTACAGTAAAAATTTGGTTAAAAAGTCTCATTTAGGTTGTCCTTCTTGTTGATACATATTCCTTTAATCTTCTGCCCATTTTTGTTGCTTCTCCTGTAGATACAAGTATATGTGATGTGTGACAATGACATAAAATTTTAGTCAAATCACATAAAAAATTTTCACGCTTCAAATATTTATTCTCTTGATCAAAATAGGTGGCAATAAGCATATACCTAAGTAATCTAGTGACTGATGTGACTATTGTTCGTGGTGTGCGGATACCAACGCCTGGTGTTCGCACTCCGCGGACACGATCCGCACACCGCGAAAATTAGTGTCCGCGCTGCGCGGACCTCTTTTTTCATTTTTTTTTATTTTTGTCGATATTTAAAGTCAACAATTGTGGGAATTTTACTTTATTTTTTTCTACTCCGAAATTTTCTCCTCTCAATTAAAAAAAAAATTTCATACAGTGCGGAATGTAGTGTTCGCGTTGTGTGGACATTAGTTTTATTTCTGACGCTTGTGATTTGATTTTTATTTTAATGATTGCTTTACTGAATAAACATTGGGGATAACATCAATGTGAATACAGATATAGTCATATAGGTTATGCGAGTTAATAAAGCAAAAAACTCATGTTTCTACTGAATTTCACATCACAATAAATTTAATATTTGATTTCAGAATGAGGTACAATAAGAGTAAGTGTTGAAACCTGCATTCATTTTCGAGCTAATTCGTCTCCATATATCAACATTTACGCTTTAGGTTGTGCTTCTTGTTGATACAGATTCCTTTGGTATTCTTCTCATTTTTGTTGCTTCTCATGCAGATACAAGCACACGTGATGTGTGACAATGACATAAAATTTTAGTCAAATCAAATAAAAAATTTCTACGCTTCAAGCATTTTTTCTGTATCATAAAAATATAATTGCATATTATTTTCTGGTATGAGTTGATTTATGTAATGATATACCTAACCCTGAACTCTGAATGTGTAAATACTTCGGTTTGATTTAAAGAGTTCATTGTCATACTTCACACCAAATGAAGTGAATGCAAAGTGGTTATTATATCCACGTGAAAGTTTCTTGAATTCTATACATGTAAATTCTTTAGAAATAAATAAATCATACAATTCATTTGGTGAATTAGGCATAAAAAGTTTTATTTTTCCGTCACATCAATAAAAACATTTCGTTTCTCTATAAAATTTGCTCGCACCACAATACTTACAATAGTTCCATGTTGGTAACACATATGCGGTAGTTGGTATATTCAACAGGTTAAAACTTCCACGTAATTCATCATCAAAAACATTAATCGACTCTTCATTTGAAGTGGAAGCATCAGAATAAGAATCTATTATAGATTCATGCACATAAGGAACATCAGAATTATTATTTTGAGATAACATAGGATCATTTATTCTTTTACGATGATCAATACGCACGGTTTGAACTCGATTCCTCCTATCCACCTGCCTTCGATTTTTGTTGTTGGCGAATGAAATCATTATATGATTTACTTGTGCTTTTGAAAATACTTTGAAGATTAACTAAATTAGACTTTTCATTACCACATGTTTCCAGAGAATCAATCAGGACAATAAATTTAGCGTTGATCTGAATAACGTCGAAAATATTTTATTAGTCAAACCACTAAGAAATAATAATCCTAATTTTACCACAATGTCAAAGGAAATTGTAAAAATTGAATGCAATAGTAATAAACATTAAAGCTGGTGTCTTAAATATTGATGAAATCAAACCTGAATAAAATTATGAACATTTTTTTATAATATTGATGAAATAAAATCGAATAAAATTATGAAAATATTTTTATATGCTAGGATCAACAAGTCAAGGCTAATTTAACAATATCAAATAAAAGTAAAATTTTTAGAAGAGAAGAAAATCTCACATTTTCACCGAAGCAAAACGAAGCGGAAAAAATTTCAGATGGGAAGCTGTTAGACCTTGCAAAATGTTAACGAATGAAAATCAGATTGAAGCAAAAATAAAAAAAAATAAAAACTATTGACAAACCAGTACAAAAGAGGTCAAGTGCAAAAGTTAATGTGACAAAAAATGAACAACGAATGAAGGCTATTTTATAAGAGAGAAAATGAGTAAGGAGTTCGACTAGCCCGGTCAAGTCGTGGGGGTCGAGGGGGCAGCGCCCCTCGTAGGGATTCGGGGGCAACGCCCCTTACGGGGATCGACCTTTATGTATAGAATGATTTTTTCTAACATTATATAATATGATTTGTCAACGATTGTGAGCTTTTGTAATTTTTATTAATATTTTTGAATTAAATTATTAATAAGTGAAATTGTATTTAGAATAATAAAATAAATATTCAAAAAAAAAAAAAGATCTGCACAATGCGGAGTTAAAACTTTAACTCCGCACCGTGCGGAGTTATTTCACATATGTGCAGAGCAACTCCGCACGGTGCAGAGTTCAACGTGAGGAGTTGAACTCTGCACCGTGCGGAGTATGTGGAGTTCAACTCTGCATTAACTTCGCACAGATGCGCATATGTGCGAAGTTGATGCGGAGTTCAACTCCGCATCTGTGCGGAGTTCAACCTTGCGTAACTCCGCATAATGCGGAGTTCAACTCCGTCCGCGCGACGTTTATTTTTTTGAATTTCTTAGTTTTTTTTATCTAAAAATCATAATAATTTTATGTTGGAAAACATTAAAATCCATACATACCAAAAACTCAGAATTCTACAATAACAAGCAAATATTTAGTAGATGCAAAATGAATTAATCATCTGTATGGAAAAATGAATTAAACATATGTGTGCCACAAATTCTAAATAATTATATTATACAGAAACAAAATACTTGTATCTAAATATATTCTAATGTAGCAGGAAGTGAATATTGTTACAGTGACGTTGAGGAGAAACTCTGTGCTGTGCGAGAATCCTGAGTTTCGTTTGACTATTTGTAGAGTTCACACACGACAAATTCAAGTCGAAGACGACGAATAACAAACGATACATGTTGTGGAGAGAGTTTACTATTTTACTGCACGATACAGGTTTGGAAGCACGAAAGTGAATATGGCGATTTGTATGAGAGTAAAAAAGTTTGGAATCAGAAAACTACTGAATATGACGATTTGTATATATGATTGTGAATAAATTGCTTATTTTGATTGTGTTGCCTCACTCACAGAAGATATTTGTAGGAAGATATTTAAAATATCAACTGAAATTCAAATATCAATTAGTCAACAAATAACATCAATTCACTGTAGTAAAACCGGATAATAACATGGCAAGTGTGAAAACTCATGTGACAAAAATGAATAGTGAATCTAAGGATCTCTCTTTTAATAGAGGAGTGAAAAGAGCATTTTTTGTCACTAAAAAAGTGACAGAATTGTTTTTAAAAAAGTAACAAACAATGAAAAGAATTGATAGAAATTTCAAAAAAATGACAAAAAAAAAAAAAAAAGGTAACGAACACTTAAAAAAATAAAACAAATTTAGAAAAACTAACTACACAAAAAAAGTGATAGAAATTTTAAAAAAGTGACAAAAAAAAAATAAAAATAACAAACACTCAAAAAAGTGACAAAAATTTAGAAAATGTGACATACTTAAAAAAAGACAAAAATTCAAAAAAGTAACAAACACTCACAAAAATTAATTCAATAATCTTATAATTATTTCATTAAAGTAACTAAAATTTAAAAGTGATAAACACTAAAAAAAGTGACAAAAACATAAATAAAACTCGGCTCGGCTCGACCCGGCCGGTCGGACCATAAAACCTGAGGCCCGAGCCCTTGACTGGGTTGGACAGATTATTTTGATAGAAATGTACTTGACTCGGTCAAAATCGAAATTTGACCGAATTAACCGGTGATTTAATCGGCTCGGTTCATCGATTTTACTGGATTTTGAAATTCTCTTACAAAATTTTTGGGTCTAAGGAAATTGAATCTCGAACCTCTAAGAAAATAATGGGTTCCTCACCATTTGAACACAAAGTGCATTAGTATTATTTATGTGTAATAACTTATATCTATCTAATGAATGATTTATAGGTTTTTTAAAAATATATTTTTAAAAAACTTTGGTCCAAACTTTTATTTTATTTTATAGACCCAAATAATTAGTGAAAAATAACTTAAAAACTTTATTTTTGCCTAAAAAAATTATACTTTACATTTTTTTGTAGATTTTTATGCAATGACCCACATGTTAAACCACTAACTAGTCGGTTTGACCGATAACCCAAGACTCAATATCTTGTCCGGGTTGATGTTCGAGTTGAGTCCAATAACCATGTGACAATCACTCCAAAAATTGATAAATATTATTTAACATCAATCAAAACCTTAGAAGAGATCTAGAGGATGGTGATTTCCTTTTATATGTTGTCTTTTTGTGATTATGTTTCATTTCGATTAATTAAGGCTTATTAGCACAAAACGTCTATACGTTTGACATTTAGTGTGCAAAATGTTTCTAAGTTTGGTCTTTAGTGTGCAAAATGTCTCTACATTTCAATTTTTTGCATTTTTATTCCTATTTTTACGTTTAATTGTGAAAAACGCCATTTACATCAATTTTTATTCAATTTCTCGATTTAAAATTGTAAGATGACAAATGTATCATACTATTTAAATAAAATAAAATGAAAAGAAAAATGAAGAACAAATTACAATCATACTTCCATTTTTTTTTAAAGTATAAATAAGTCCAAATCCACAGCCGCCGCCACCTCTACCACCATTTTCTTCCCAAAAATCCCTAATATTTTACTTCAACAAATAAGAAAAATAAACGTACAGTCTCTCTCTTGAACAAAATTGTGGCGTAAGTGGTGGTGATCGTGGGTTTGGTGGCGGATGGCTTTCCTAGGGACGGGTGGAAAAGGGATAGAAGGAAAGAAGAATGTAATTTTTTTTTTATTTTGTAATTTAATTTATTTGTGATTTATTTATACTTTCTCGAAAAAAAATTGGGAGTACAAATGCAATTTGTTCTTTATTTTTCTTTTCTTTTCGTTTTGTTTTATTTAAATATGAGGGTATACATATGTCATTTTATAATTTTTAATTGAGAAAATTGGGTAAAAATTGATGGAAATGACGTTTTCCACAATGAAACAATGAAACGTGAAAATAAGGGTGAAAATGTAATTTTTTTGAAAAGTAGTAATGTTTTACATATTAAAGGTGGTATGGACGTTTTGTCCTAATAAGTCATTAACTAACATATTAATTTGAATTTGGAAGCTATTTAAAAAGTGAGAAATATTTTTACAATAACTCGAACCGGTGACAAATAATATTGAACATTAACTATAATTAAGACATTTTGACGCAAATCTCATAGTGAAGAAATGAATTTTGATCAAAAATTCCAAATTTGTTAAAGTTCTATCAAATAAAGTGATAAAAATGTCAAAAATAATTCTGTATGAGAAATTCGAATTTCAAAAGTAATTTATGAGAGAAATTGTAAATCTCAAAGAAATTAACCTAAGAAGAACAAGAATAATTGGAAATATGGTTGTCATTTTACAATTAAGTAACCCGTGATCTTAAATTAGTAAAGGCGTAAACGCAGATCAATCACCCTCAGCAAAAGCAGAGAATAAAACCAAAACAAAAAGAGAAAAATGACTTCATTCTTGGCTCAAAGGGCAAAATAAATCCGGGATTCTTTGTTAAAAGGGATACTCAAACAATGTAGTTGAATAAAAAGCATTTTCTCAATGTTTATTGGTGAAATAGCCTCAATTAAAAAGTACAATAGCTAAATATTATCAAATGTCTAAAATATCCCTATGTCTAAAAGACCCAAACACCCTTTCAATCCAATCAAAATTTCCCAATTCATCCCCAAACACCCTTTCAATCGTATCAAAGTGCTCTTTGTCTCCCTGTGCTTGCTACCCTAAAATTTTGTTATTCATTATATTCCTCACCTATCTTCTCCAACATTTTGAGCATTTGAACAAGAATTTTGATTTCTAAATTATTTACAATGAAATCTCTATAATATTTGAAGAAAAAAGAAAAGTATTTTTAGAAATCTCGTATACATTGGTCATTTTATTGTTGAATATAGTATGAAATGATATTTTAGCTGATTTTTTTTTCACAGCTGGTGTATTTATGTACTTCCGCAACTATTGGTCGAACGGTAGTACAAAACGACACTCCAGCCATTTTACGTAGAGTAAAATGATACTACAGTCGTTATCTTCCATATAAAATGACAATACAAATATTATCTGTTATGGTATGTCCATTCTTGATAATACAATGTGCTTACTTTGATAATTTAAATATGATAGCTACTTTCATATTACTTTGATATATACTTGAATAAATTATTTAATTTTTTTATTTTATTTGCAGCTATGAATTCTGTAGAAATGATATGGGTACTATTTGTCGAATTTAAAAAGATTGAAGAAGGTAAATGGACATGTAGTTATCTAGGGAATGTTGAAGATAAGACGACACATATGGACCATCTAACTTAAGAATATCGAAAATGTTGATTGCGTGACAACTAACGGAAATATTTATATAGAATATATGGTATCAAACGGTGAAATCACAAGTCTTGATTTAAATTCATTTGAAAGTATAAGTAATGAGCATATCTCTCGAATGTTGTAAACGGCACGTCAATCCTGCAACTTAAATGAGTCCAACTTATCGATTATCGAGTCTCGGACGGGTTGTGACTACTTATACTCATGTTTATAGATAGAACGGCACAAGTGTCGTCTAATGGCACTTGTGCCGTTTTGTTAATTTCTCCAATATTTTGCTATTTTTCCAGCGGAACGACCTCAAGCATTGTACCCTCTAACTTAAGAAGATCGAAAATGTTGATTGTGTGACAACTAACAGAAGAATTAATATAGAATATATGGTATCAAACGGTGAAATCACAAATCTTGATTTAAATTCGTTTGAAAGTATAAGTAATGAGCATATCTCTCGAATGTTGTAAA
>CAIGRB010173081.1:38130-55190 GCA_903798255.1 Fraxinus quadrangulata | reverse complement strand
CTTATACTCATGTTTACAGACATAACGACACAAGGGTCGTTAAACGGCACTTGTGCCGTTCTGTATATTTATCCAATGTTTTGCTACTTTTCCATCGGAATGACCTCAAGTATTGGACCCCCTAACTTAAGAAGGTCGAAAATGTTGATTATGTGACAATTAACGGTGGAATTAATATAGAATATATGGTATCAAACGGTGAAATTACAGGTCTTGATCTAAATTCGTTAGATAGTATAAGTAATGAGCATGTCTCTCCAATCTTGTAAATATCATATCCATCCTACAATTTAAATGAGTTCAGCTTATCGATTACCGGATCTCGGACGGGTCGTGGCTGCTTATACTCTTATTTATTGAGATAACGTCACAAGTACCGTTAAACGGCACTTGTGTCATTCTGTTGATTTTTTCAATATTTTGCTACTTTTCCAGAATTGGATCCCCTAACTTAAGAAGGTCGAAAATGTTGATTATGTGACAACTAACGGTAGAATTGATATAGAATATATGGTATCAAACGGTGAAATCACATGTCTTGATCTAAATTCGTTAGATAGTATAAGTAATGAGCACATCTATCAAATGTTGTAAACGGCGTATCCATCATGTAACTTAAATGAGTTCAGCTTATCGATTATCGGGTTTCGGACGGGTCGTGGCTGCTTATATTCTTGTTTATTGACAGAACATCACAAATGTCATTAAACGCCACTTGTGCCGTTCTATTGATTTCTCAAATATTTTGCTACTTTTCCAGTGGAACGACTCCAAGTAATGTTTGACACTCTTTAGAAAGTAAGTAATGAACTTTTCTCTCCAATGTTGTTAAAGGCTTGTCCATTCTACAACTTAAATTAGTTCAGCTTATCGATTATCGGGTCTCGGACAAGTCGTTGCTCTTTATACTCATGTTTATAGGTAGAACGACATAAGTGACATTTTATATATAGTAACAATACAAGTGTCGTTTTCATGGAGCTTGATTTACAAATATAACGACAGTTATACCGCTTAGTAAACGTTCTCATATTAATAACAACACAAGTGTCTTTTTCTACACAGTTGTGGCAATCTGTTGTTCACATTGTTCTTTTCATAACTCAGTAATGACACAAGTGTCGTTCTCATGAACTTTTATTTACAAATATAACGATAGTCATACTATTCTAATAAATGTTGTCATCCAACTGTTAGCACAAGTGTCGTTTTCTTCACGGCATGAACGGCACAAGTGCCGTTACTGTGAAGAAAACGACACTTGTGTCATTCTCATTAACACGTTTGTGTCATTTATACTGTCACTTGTGTTGTTCTCGTAGATCTTTAAATTAAGGGCATCAAAACTTTAACTACAATATTTAACTAAATCTACGAATCAAAGTTATACCGTTCTAACAAAAATCCATAAAAATATTTAAATTAAGGGCATCAAATCTGTCATCTCATATAACTACAACAACATTAAAGACATAAAATATGTTAGGGGTCCGTTGTTAGATTACATATAATCTGTCGTTTCTATAGTTTTTGTTACACGCTCAACCTTTATATTTTACATACGTTAGGGGGTTTATTATTGGATGTCTTTGTATTAAAAAAAATAAAAATGTAGGAAAAATTAATAGAACATCACAAATGTCATTACTGAGATGAAAACGACCATTGTACCATTATATTTGTAAACACGAGTATAAACAGTTGCGTTTTATCCGTGCCTTGAGAACTAATAAGTGGAACTTATTTATGTTATTTATGACATTGTCAAACTTTCTATATTATATAGTTAGGGAGTCCATTATAAAATGTTGTTTTGTTAAAAAAAACAAAATATAAGTGAAAATTTCGGAACGACATAAGTATCGTTACTGGTCATGAAAACGACACTTATGCTGTTATGTGTATAAGTACTAGTATAAGCAGCCAAAATCCATTCGTACCCTAAGAATTAATAAGTGAAACTTATTTATGTTGTAATATGCACATAACACGTACATAAGTTGAGAGATACGTTATTAACTTAATCGGCACATATGATTATGACGACTTGTGCTTTCAACATCTCAATAATATAAAAACTATGTCATTTCAATCATTTTTTGTGACAGTCAATCTTTCTGTGTTATATATGTTAGTGAGTCCATTATTAGAAGTAATTTTGTTGAACAAATCAAACCACAGTAGTAGATAATAACTGTAGTGCCGTTTTATGTAGTGGATAACGACTGGAGTAATGTTCTACATTTCATATAGCAATTAGAACATCATTATCTTCCAATGGTTGCAGACAACATAAAAATCACACTAATACGAAAACAACACCAACTAATATTATTTAATACTATATTCAATAATAAAAGTACAAACTACATGAAATTTCTAAAATTGTCTTTCTTCTTTCTTTAAATATAAAATGATTTTCAATGTAGATGATATGCTAAACAAACTCTTGTTCAAATGCTTAAAAGATGTCCAAAATAAGTGAAGAATATAATAAAGAATATGATTTTTGGGTAGCAAGAAGATGATTACAGAGAATAAAATGAGCGATTGTGATTTTGAGAACCTAAAATTGAAGAAGATAAAAAGGGGAAGAAGATGTTATTTTCAACAAAATAGAAATTAGTGTTTTGTAGTGAATTTGGAGATGAAATGAGGAAAATTGAGGGTTTTTGAGTTGATAATTGAAGGAGAATTTTGTCATTTTGCCAACTAAAATATTTTGCTTTATTTTTTTGTTTTTATTATTGGTCAAAGGCCATTTCGTCAAATACATTGTCCAACTAGACTAAATGGCCAAATTCGCCCATAAATCCTGCAATCTCAATGCTATAGGACAAATCTTGCCGAGGTAAACTAATTGTTTGAAATAATTACAATAAGAAAAGTATAAAGAATGCTAAATATTAATTCTCTAATTTCCCATTGTAACCAAACTATTAATTCAATGGAAAGAAATCCCACTTCAACATGACGAAAAAAACTCCCAAACAAGAACTAGATAACAAGTTTTTACCATTTCCAAATCCCAAATGAGCAAATGGAATAAATGACTGAAATTAAATAGTTAATTAGCAATGACCAACCAAAGCAGATTTGGCAAAATACAAATTCTTGGTACCCTATCAGAAACAAGAAACAAACTAAGCAAACGTTCAAAACATGAATTAATTATATATATAATTATCCTTGGGGTAATTAGCACATAAGATTATTACCTTTTCGCTATTATTGTGAAAAATGTCTCTATTTTTCATTTTTTGACATTTTCATTCTTAATTATATGTTTGATTGCGTAAAGTTTTTTTTTTATCCCTTTTCATCCAATTTCTATGTTAAGTGAAGGGTATTCTGGTTATTTTTTTATCTTTCTTCCTCATTTGAACCCATTTTCTCCTCTATTTCTTCCTCTAAGCTAAAGCTAGATCGGCCATGTTCATGTATGCTTAAGCCCTTCTATAAAGTGCCTTCAAATTTGTACTCTCGAGTTCCAACACCTTCACACACTTTCCTTATTAAACAAATGAAATCCATGATTTGATAAGGCAATTAAAAACGATTATCCATCTACACAAACCTCTGTATACAACTTCTCTACCTGCTTATAATCTTTCGGTTTCAATTTGTAAGCCGCATTGTTTTGGTTGCAAGTGATCTTCAGTGCTTTGTACTTTTTCTTTTCATCCTCACTGAAAGATGTGTCACACTCAATGTATTTGGCAATCTGAGTTCAAAATCCCCCATGTGAGGCATATGACTTAAGGATACGTAGCAAATACCACTTTGCTATCCAATCAAACGAAGTTAGAATCCCTTGGGAATTATTATCTTTTCATAGCTCTTTGAGGCTCTCACATATTTCCCGGCCTTGAACAACACGTTGCCTTCTTCCTTGATCTTAGCAACAGCCTCAATATTTTCTTTGGTGTTCATATCTCAAGAAAATAAAGGTTGGTTTTCAAAGAAAGAAAATAGAGGAGAAAATGGGTTCAAATGGGGAAGAAAGATGAAAAATGTCAAGAATGCCCTTCACTTAACTAAGAAATTGGATGAAAATGATCTTTTTGCACAATCGAATTTGTAACCAAGGGTGAAAATGCCAAAAATGAAAAATATGAACTTTTTCATAATAATAGTGAAAGGTAGGGACGTTATGTGCTAATTACCCATGCTATTAGCAAAGAAAATGAAAAAAAAAAAAAGATTTGACAACTTTCTTAAATTCTCATGATGGTAGAAATAAATTCATGGAGAAAAGAGAAAACTGAGAGCTTTATGCAAATAATTGACAAAAAATATCAATCACGTCTAAACTACTTCTTCGCATAGGTTAATTGGCTGCTTCTTGCGTCGGTGGGGTTTTCTCTTTCTTTAAATAATGGGGCTCTTTGATCAGTTTGGGGGTTTGGCAGGTTTTGGGATTTGGTTAACGTATTAATTATGGTTTTGAAAGGTTTTTCTTTGTTTTACTGTATTAATCTAATTGATCGCTTTTTTAGATTAGTGGGGCTAATTTCCTCTTATTTAAATATACTACGTGATCGAAACTGTTAATTTAAATGTTAAAATCACACAACGCAAATTAAAGTTGGGCGTTAAGTAATTTGACAAATTTCCCCTGAAATTTTAAGTCATGTAAAAATCGCATGAGTTTTAACATCTACACTAACTATTGTGATTCAAATAATCAAATTTAAAATAGATTGGAATCTAAAACTTCACTTTTGAAAGTTTCAGACTTAAAATCGTTGTCAGGGAACTCAACCCTAATTTTTCCAATCATGTAAATGTTTTAAAGAACTCTCTATTATGCATCCACACGAACTAATTCTGAATATATCTAGTATGATTTTTTTGATGCTGGAACCAATATTTTGAAAATTGACTCGGTCATCGACCCGAAAAAGGTGAAGGGTCAAAAGGTTCCACCGGGTCGAATCGGGATCAAACCGGATGCAATACATACAAACAAAAATAATAAAATACTATGAAAACAATAATTTTTTAATTTTCATATTAACAATTTAAAGAAAATCTATCTATGTTAATTAGATTCATTATTCTACAATTAGTCTAGATACTTCAAAAATAAAAAAAAAACAATATGTTAAAAATAGTTTACTTTGTTAAATTAAAATAGTTTAACCTTATAGAAAATGATATTTAACATTAATATATTAATAATCTAGTGCGATTTAAATATAATAAATGAAATGATGAATGTGAACATTATAATTTATTTAGTTGTGATTCTATTTCAATTTAGTAAATTAGACATATATTTGGAAAATGATTTTGATGGACATTTTAACATTTTTTTGTTGTGCCACTATCCCACATTGGAAGTTTAAGAAACCATTAGAGAGAAAAGAATCTATAAAATACACTATCCCACATTGGAAGTTTACGAAACTATTTGAGAGAAGTGCATCTATAAAATGAGCATGAAATCCAATAATTTTCTATGGGCTTATAATTGTAATATATAAAGCTCATTCATGAAGTTAAATTTTTTTAATCTAAAAAAAAATAAAAATCGGGAAAGTTGTTTAAAATCGGGATCGGTTCACCAGTTTACGGTTTAACTGACCGGTTCAATGGGTTTTGAGCGGTTTTGTCATAATCAATTAACCGGGTATGATTTGGCCCGGTTGTGGGCCTGTTCCCCGGTTGAACCGGCCGAGCCGGACCGGATCGGGCCGGTTTTGACAACATTGGCTGAAACTCTTCTTAATTGTTTTTTCATGCAAGAATTGTTGATGATATTTAATACGAGATTTTGACTTACCTTGAAAATGAAATTTGATTCATTTGAAATCTCGTTATACGACTAAGTACATAATTGTTATAAACTTCAAAACAAGTGTTATAGTAAGTGTACGAGTCAAGAAGTTGAAGTAAAGAAAGTAGTATGCAAAATGCATTTAAGCGAGTGTAAATCTTCACCCATGCTCGAAAAATTTGGGCTTGATGAGCCCTTAATGAAAATTAAATTTGGTGTAATTTATTAAACTTGTAACGACATGACAAAAAGACTCATTTCAAATATGATAAATCAAGATATTGAATAATACTTTTCTAAAAAAGGTAATATTTGTCATGAATTTTGTTATCATAATAATTTTTCAATAAATGAACTATTGAGATATTCTTCACCAAGAAAGTCAATTATATAACTTAAAACAAAGAAAAATTAGAGGAAGCCGAGCTTTTAAGCATTTGTTACGTACTGAAATAATTATTGTCAACCTAGAATCCACGTAATCATGAAAGGTCCCATTGCATGCTCACATGTCTTTGAATATATGTGCCTCGATCGTCGAGGCACAATTGAGCAATAAATGTATCAGTCACCGAGTCTTACTCTAAGTAACGATCGGGGCACAATTGAGCAATAGATGTATCAGTAACCGAGTCCTACTCTAAGTAATGAAATGTGCAGAACCCTAATACTAGGCTAAAAACATGATTGAAGACTCCGAACAACCTCAGATTAAGGACCTCGAATAATGACGAAAGCCTTAGTACAAATTCCGACAAAATCCCCATGGTAGTCGGTGCATTAAACCGATGCGTGCACACAGTGGATTATTGAACAAATATCACAAAGCACAAACCTCAACAATCCTTGGAAATTGGACCTAAATATAACTTCAACATAATGAAAAGGGAATGTCAACTCACAAAAAATGATTAAAATGCCAGTAAATAGTGATATTGCATAAAGGAAAAATAATTTGAAAACCCTATATCCAAACTTTCACTTTCAAAAAAGAAACTATCTAGATTTGAAAAATCTCGGTCTAAAATCTCGGAAATTGTAACACAATCTCCGATCGAGAAGCATTTTCTATCCAAGTAATGCCATAATCTCTATCTTTTGCTTTGCAAACAAACAATTGACTTCCAAAACACATCCAAAATCCTAAACGAGTAAAAAACATGCCAAAGTTTGAAGGCAAAAACTATCGTTGTCTTTAAAAATAATTTCCATTTTTTTAATTCAACACTTGGGTACCATCCGTGGGAAAACTTACAAAAACTTTGCGATGAAAACTTGGAACATAAAAATCCAAGAAGTGTGCGATGAGAATATAAGGAGGAGCAGGAATAAAAAGTCCCTCCATTTTTCAAAGACAACACATAGAGACGAAGGAACAGAAGAACGAAAAGGATGGCCACGATAACTCAAATTGTGGGATGTAACACTCTAATGAAGAAAATGCTGGATAAGGCTATCTCGTGTCCAACGGCATGCATTTTTGCCTCCTCGCGAGGATGGAAGTGAGGGCACAACATATGACTCTATGCAAACAGAGCATGCATCATATTCCTCCCATAGTTACAACCCTCCACCTATTGAAAGGCAATCATCATCACAATTAATTTTCCGTGTGGCAAAGAATAATTTCAATAACTGTAGAATGTGAAATGTATATCGTCAGTGCCAATTCCTCCTCATATATTGGGGATATATATTCCTATGCAGCCTATTTGGCCCCTGTAGGCATCATCCCATTCCTTGAACTCAGCTATTATACACGCATCATCCACAACCTACACATGCCCACTTGCCACTATTCTATGTACCAAATTCTACCTCATGGACAAACTCTTTATGAGAAGACATTTTCTAAAGAAACACACAAAATATCAAAAATGGGAAAGAAATTCTCGTAGCTTCATTGCCAATAAAAGTGATAACAACATGGGTCTTTAATAGACACCATATCTAAACTAACATTCGTCAGATCGAGAGCTATAAAGTCTTAACCTTTCGATAGTGTTTAGTCTGAGCCATAGGATGCCAAAGGGCGCCATTTCCATTTTCTAGTGGAGGATGGTCAAGATGCGCCACGTGCCTTACGCACTCGTCAAACCTGTTTTGTACTTTTCAAGCACTGATTTGAAGTTTGTTATTATTGAGAGTTTAACCCGGATCTGTAGGTCAAATTGAATTATAAATGGAAATTCATCTTCCAATACCATTGATTCTTACATGAAAGCTATCATGTCAATCCCAATGCACCCAATCATATTGTGACAAATGTTGTAACAGAGCTCTTCAGGCAAATTATTCACCTCAGACTTAGGAGAGTGATTCCACAAAAATGTGATATGGTCTCAGTGGTCCGAAAGTCTTCCAAGCCTTGGCTTGTGATTATCTTTGATGGCAAAGCTAATGGCCAGATATAAGTTTTCGATAATTTGAGATAATTGGAAGACCTCAGAGCATTGGCTCAAGATTATAATAGATGCCATCTCGATAATCTGTAAACCTTTTGAACCTTTGCCCACAATTATCTCAGATGTCAGGGCTAGCTCTAAGGGTATGAGGCTAAGCTATACTCCTCTGGGCCTTAAATTGAGATTATCCCATGTGCTGAGGACAGAAGCCGGGCATAAGTTCTCGTTAGTTCGAGGCATATGTAAGCCCTTCGATCTTAGGATCACGATAATCTTTGAGGTTAGAGGCCAGTTGCAATCCCACGCTCACCCAACGCTTGATCACGATGGTCCTATTATGGAAGGCCAGCTTTCATTGGTAGGTGACTTATTATCGAAGTATAGCAGTCGATGGTAATTATCTCACAATTGAAGTCGGGTGTTCCGGGTCACTGGTTCAATCCCCTCTCTATTGCACTAGTTTTGTTAAAAATTATAGAACTAGAAAAATTATACAATAAATTGGTTTGAAAGGGATTCAATCCCTGAACCTTCAATTTGTATGTATAACCTCGAACCAACTACACCACAAACAATGTTTGAAAATAAAATGAATCACCAAATATATAACCTAAAACTTTTATCTATTAAAAATAAAATAAAAAAATTTCCCGACAGATCCAGCATGGATAGCCGTCGGGGCTCGCCTGGTGCTGGCTCCGCCCCTGAGTGTCAAGTTTTTAGCAAGAAATATCAGGGATTAAATGAATATTCTAATAAAAAGTCCATGCAACTATCAAGCTTCATACCTAAACGATTAAGAGCACATATGAAACTGGAATATCACTTGTTAGCTTAAAGTTTCATTCGACACAAATGCCTATAAAATAGGAGCAATGAGAAGCTAATTATACAAGCTTTGGATTTTCTTCCGCACAAATGCCTCAGAATTCTTATGGAGCCATAAGTTTACAAACTTTTGATCCCTTTTAGCACAAGTGTTTCCATATCAATAGAAGTCCACTTATTATACTTTGGTCCCCACAAAGTATAATTCTTCGAAGAAATAGAAGGAGATGTATATCGGGTAAAATTCTAAAACTCAAAAATTTCAACACTAGCACCAAAGAAAAATCAAAATCCTTCATTTTACAAAAATATGAAACTCGGACTTGCGGAACTAATGTTACATGCTGAAATAATTATGGTCCACATGAACTCAACGCTAGACATAAAAGGCCCCATTTCATGCCCACATATCATTCAATATTTACGTCTTATCTGTTGAGGCACAATTCAGCAATTGACGCCTCAGTCACCGAGACTTACTCTAAGCAACAAAATACACAAAACCTAACACTTGACTAATAATGTCATTGGAGGCTCCAAATAGCCTTCGATTTTGGATGTATGTTACATCCAAATTCGTAATTAGCAATTTCTAAATTTGTAATTGGTAATTTTGTATTCAAAATCATGAGTTATTAAGTTGTAATTAAAGTCAAAATATATGTGGGTTGGTAGTATAGCCCTTGGAGGAGTCAAAGATAGACCAAGTAGAAAAAGTCGATCATATCCGTGTGAGCACTCAAAACAAGGACCTCACCACCCGCTTGGTTCTCGAGCGGTGGAGGCACTGCTCGCTAGGCGCGATGCCAGTGCTCGAGCGACATCCAGGAGTCCAATTCGTGATTTTAAAGTTGTTTTTCATTCCTAATCAACCTCTAACACTACCTATTATAAATATACATGCCATATTTTATCCCATGGTGTGGTTGAAAATTATTTTCATTATAGAGATCGTTATTTGAATATCAATTACTCATTTCCAATGATCTCTTTATTCAACCCCAAGATCATTGATTCATATATTCATCCCAAACATATTTTTGTTGATTGAGCCTTAATTTTAGTCAAGAGAATATCCATTAAGGATTAAATTCATATCCATACATCTTTTGCATCAGCCACAGATCAAAACACAAAAGATTTAAAGATCAAACACCAAAAATCCCACCTTCACCTATAAGCCTTCAAACTTTTGAAGTTTGGAGAAGATGTGCTTGGAGGTTCAACGCTCCGAAACAAGTTCATTCTTGGTGATCCAGTGGTGAGAAAAATAGTTCAGAGTTCTCAAAAGTGCAGGCCGCACAATCGAAGAGGTTATTCGGTGATTTATAGGTTGGTGGTTAGAGACAACTAATGTTTAGAAGTATCTGGGCCAATTGTAAGTTAACATTTCTAGTGAATTTTTTTGGCAAGGCTTGCTCGGGAAGTTTTTTATCCTTGTGAAGAGTTCTTCAAGGGTTTTCTTCCATCATCGATTTCTGGTGTTATTTACTTTTTATTGCTTTGATGTGAATGTTTATGTAATTGTTTAATTTAGGTTTAATTATGTTAGTAACCTTAATATCTAGAACCAATAATGAGACTTGTTGCTTTTTTATTGTTGATTAATTTAATTTAGCATATTTTGATGTTAATTGTTTAATTTAGGTTTAATTAGGTTAGTAACCTTAATAATCTAGAACCAATAATGAGACTTTGTTGCTTTTTTATTGTTGATTATTTTAATTTAGCATATTTTGATCTAAATATTTCCAACAAGTGGTATAAGAGCTTAATTGTGTTCATTGACCCTATTTTTCAAGATGAGTCAATCATTGTTTGATTCCTCCTTACTTTGACGGCAATAATTATGCATACTAGAAGGTTAGAATGAGAGTCTTTGTTAAGTCTATGAATGAGTGAGTTTGGGTTAGTGTACAAAAAGGTTGGACTACCCCTTCTACATTTGTTGCAGGTGTAGTTACCCCTATTGATACTTTCACTTGATCTAAGAATGATTTAGATGAGTGTAATTGGAACAACAGAGGGATACATGCCATCTTCATAGGTATTTTGCTTGAGAAGTTTCAAAAAGTGTCCGCATGAGACTGCAAAAGATGCTTGGGATATATTATAAACCACACGTGAGGGAACCAAAATTGTTAAAAACTCTAAGTTGCAGATGTTGACCACTAAGTTTAAAGAAATTAGAATGACTGATGACATATCTTTTGATGATTTCTATACTAAATTAAATGACATAGTAAACAATAGTTTCAACCTAGGCGAGCGAATTCTCAAGGCTAAGATAGTGAAGAATGTTATGAGATCCCTACCAAAGAGATTTAGACCTAAGGTCATTGCTATTAAGGAAAGTAAAGACCTAGATTCTGTCAAGATAGAAAAACTTATATGATCTCTCCAAACTTATGAACTTTTCCTACCTTAGTCTAAGAAGAACAAATCTTTAACCCTTAAAATTGTTAGGGAAGCAGATAGTGACACCACTGATGATGACAAACCTAAGACCTAAGTGCCGTAACTCCTTAATTGGGAACAACAAACAAGATCTAACCACCTATATTATTTTCTTGACTAATCAAGTGAGTCATTTGACTAAGTTAATTATTCAATTGATTAAGATTATATCTTCTTTTAAAGAATATATGGGTAAAAAAGATTGAACTCACAGCCAAAGTGATGATATTATTAATGTATTGCTCGCGTTGCTCTTCATTGTAAGAGCATCCGTTTGCCTCATTGAGTATGTATTTAGGCGTATGCATCTATATTAGTTATGAT
Source organism: Fraxinus quadrangulata (assembly GCA_903798255.1). Classification (NCBI taxonomy): domain Eukaryota; kingdom Viridiplantae; phylum Streptophyta; class Magnoliopsida; order Lamiales; family Oleaceae; genus Fraxinus; species Fraxinus quadrangulata. The sequence continues at coordinate 43,394 of CAIGRB010173081.1, read as the reverse complement.
ATTTTCATATTTATCACGTATTCTATTTTTTCCCCTTTTTTTGCATTATTTCTTTTTAATGAAAAATAATAATTACAAAATATGAAAATAAAAAAAAAAGGAAAAATGATTTTTAATGATTACAAAGTGATTGAACATGTAATTTTGTGATCAAATACTAGTAAAATTAATGAACTGTGAATAAAGTTTTCATTAACACTGTTTAGAACTTATTTGAATTATTTGGTATAAGTTATTGTATGTATTATCTGCACTACATACATTAAGTTTTTGTGAGTAGGTTTTGATCAAGTGTGTGAGATTTGAGATTGTGGTCATTGGTGTGATGAGTTGACTTTGAATATGAAATGAGCTTTAACTTGATGACCTAAACTCTGGTGTATATTCCCCATTAAAAGAAAAATTGCAATGAACTTCAAAATACTTGAATTTCATAAAAAAAAATGATAAATCTTATACTTTTCTTCATAGTCTTCACGACTTCAGTAATTAAGCTTGCTGAGTATCTTAAAATATGGCACCTTGTAATTGATGACCTAAACTCTGATATATATTCCCCATTAAAAGAAAAATTGCAATGAACTTCAAAATACTTGAATTTCATAAAAAATATGATAAATCTTATACTTTTCTTCATAGCTATAATGACTTGAGTAATTAAGCTTGCTGGGTATCTTAAAATTTGGCGACTTATAATCATCTAATTTGAGAGTTATCGACTTAAAGCTCGTCAATGGGTCATTAAAGGATGCTTAATGAAGACGAATATGCAAATAAAATATGAAAAAAAATGAAAGAGAAAAATTATATATGTTCTTACAGATAGGGGGAGAAAAAAATTATACATTAAAAAATTAATATGAGCTTTTTATTTAAAAGGTCTTAGTAACATTAGGTTTTCCTTTATACTTTGAGAAATACATTCAGTAATTCTTTACATGTTCTTTCTCATTGATTTAAGATTTTGAGACTTTCTTACATGAGTTTAGTGACACTTTTAACACATGAATATCTTATACAACTTACTCTATATAGGTTTAAAATAAATTATGTAGGAAAAGTTTATATTTTATGAATCATACATATATAAGTAAGTAAATAATTGTTCATGATGTTACATTTAAAAGTCCATTGAAAACAATTGTCTCAAAAAGAAAGAAATTTTTTATTCTCCCATTACATTATTTGGATGATTGTAAATGTGCACATTTGTCTTCACATATTCATCTTGGTGAGATTCATGTTTATATTACTATTTCTTCTTTGTTATTGTGACAAAAAAAAAATAAAAAATGGAGGAAATATTAGTATTTATTTCATAGAGTTGGGTATATGAGTTATGGGGAGAAATTTTTGAAATTCTTGAAATTTGAATTTGATATTTGAGTTCGGGGGATTTATTGTATTTCCTTGATTGATTGATAATCTGACTAGTATAATTGAATATTTTGACTTATTGATATTATATTACATATTCTTGTAGTATCAATATCATTATTGTATGTTGCTAGTTCAGCCATATACTTCAACTTATCATGTTTAGATTCTAAGCTATTTGATGCTCATAGGAGTATACGCGTTGGTGTTATACATGATTCACTTGAGTTATTTATCTAACTTAGTTATATGCTTATAATAAATTTCCTCTTGTTTTTTTACATGGTATTGTTGTTTTCATGAGTTTTAGGAAACAGGACCTACAAGATTTGAGTTGAAATTTGGGAATTGAGTCTTGTCGTTATGTTGTTTTGATTTTGATATAAATATTTCTCACGAAATGTCAAATAAGGAGATTGTTAGGTCCAAATTTGTTATTAACAAATTTTAAATTTGTAATTGACAATTTTCATATTCAAAATCATAAGTTATTGAGTTGTAATTAAAGTCAAAATAGTTGTGGGTTGGTAGTATAGTCTTTGGAGAAGTCAAATATGTTAATTATGGACGAAGGAGAAAAATTTGAAGCAAAACCACTCACTAGCCATGAGAAGAGCGCTCGAGCGCTCAAACCAGGGACCTCACCGCTCGTTTGTCGCCAAGCCAACGTTCGAGTGGCAGTGCTACATGCAAGAGTCCGATTTGTGATTTTAAAGCTGTTTTTGAATCCTATTCAACCCCTAACACTACCCATTATATATATACATGTCATAATCAATTACACATTCCAAAGATCTCTTTATTCAACCCCAAGATCATTGATTCAAATATTCATTCCAAACATATTTTTATAGGTTGAGCCTTAATTTTAGTCAAGAGAATATCCATTGAAGATTAAATTCACATCCATACATCTCTTACCTCAACCACATATTAAAACACAAAAGATTTAAAGAACAAACACCAAAAAACCCTACCTTCACCTATAAGACATTAAGGTTCTGAAGTTTGAAGAAGATGCGTTGGAGTGTTTGTGCTTCGGAATGAGTTCGTTCTTGGTGAGAGAATAGTAGTCTAGAAATTTGGAAAGTGCAAGCCGCACAATCAAATTGGTTCTTCGGTGATTTATAAGTTCGGTGGGTAGGGTCAGCCAAGATTTAGTAGTATCTGCCCTATCTGGACAAATTATAAGTTAACGTTTTTAGTGGATTTGTTTGGCGAGGTTTGCCCTGAAGTTTTGATCTTTGTAAAGAGTTTTTCAAGAGATTTTTCCTCAATTATCAATTTCTGGTGTTATTACTTTTTATTAATTTGATATGAATATTTATATGATTGTTTAATTAGGATTTAATTAGATTAATAACCTTAATAATCAAGAATCGATAAATAGTGACTTGTTGCTTTTTATTATTGATTGTTTTAATTCCGCACATCTGGATCTAAATATTTCAAACAGTGTAGATGACCTCTGTTATAACGAAAATCTCAGTGAAAATTCTGATAAAATCCTTCTACAAGTCAATGAACTAAAACCATGCATCCACATAATGGAATAATGAATTATTGGACAAATGTCACTAAGTACAAACATCAACGAAGTAATTGCACAAAGGACAAAGGGTTGAAAAACCTATATCCAAACTTACAATTTCAAACGAATCTGCCTCAGATTGAAACAGTATCTTGGGTCGGACCTATCGAAAATTAGGACACAATCTTCGATCGAGATGCATTTTCTAACAAAATAATGGTGAAATCGCCATCTTTTGCTATGTAAACAAAAAATTGGCTTCCAAACCACACACAAAATTTCGAAGGAAAAATTACAGTTGGCTTTAAAAATAATTTCTAGTTTTTAGGGCTACCGTTTCCATTATCAAAAATCGGATATTTTTTTTAATTCACATATCAGGTATTTTTGTTTTAAAAAATATTTTAAAAAATATTTTTACTATATCCGTGTAGCAATGAGTTCTTAGGCACCATTCCAAGTATTAGACATTAGTAACAACCTTTTATATGGCGAAAATTCGCAACATCAGTTGGTAATATGACAATGTTGAGACAAGTTGCCATCTATGGCCTCCTAGATTTATTAGGGAACAATTTATCTGGCCCAGTCTCGTCTTGCATCGATACATCAAGCATAATTTATGTCCAACTTAACAATAACCAATTGGAAGTGAGCTTACACATGAACTGTTTAACAATTCTTTTCTGGTGATAATGGATCTTAGAGAGAATAAATTCAAAGGACGTATCACTCAATGGATTGGCAATCTACCAAGCTTGAGAATTATACAGCTTGTAGGTATCATTTTGAAGGCATAATTCTTAATCAACTATACCCAATGAGGCTTAGCATGTAAACCTATATTATAATGGCCTTAGTGGTCAGATCCCGCACTATTTGGGTAATATAACACTAGAGGTAAACGAGATGAAGTCTACGATGGTTCAAGGAGATGCCTTTTCTTCAATAGTCACATTCAGGTCATACATGGATAGGATTGAGTTTGAAAGGACCTATCATGTATCTCTCCGAAAAGTAGAAGAATTCGGATTCTCTGATGGGCAAATTACAACAACATTACAACAAAGAAAACTTCGTATTCTTACAAGGGTAATATCATCAACCACATGTTAAGAACTGTTCTCTCTTCCAATAAATTATAAGGTGATATTTTAGAGGAACTTGGAGAGTTAAGGGAGATCCACGCACTGCACTTGTCCCACAACAATCTTAGTGGAACAATTCCAACAACATTCTCAAATCTCCTATTACAACTTAGGAGGGACAATCCCCATTAGATTGATCAAGTTAAACTCTTTGGAAGACTTCAGCGTGGCATTGTTTAAATTTAATTAATGATTTTAATAGATAAGATTTAGTGACTTTAATAGGTATTGAAAAATATAATATATATAATAATCGATTAATCAACCGAACCGGATGCTTAGATCCAACCACACCTAGAGGTGTATAATGCAGAATAATCAATAAAAAGTAGCAAGTCATTAATTATTGTTTGTAGATGATTAAGTTCAATGTCATGTTAAATCCTATATGCCAATCATGCAATATAGATTAAAAGCATAAAAGTAAAGTAACTAACACCAAATTTGTCAACGAAGAAAAACCTTCTGAAGGACTCTTCATAGAGATCAAAAACCTCTTGCCAAACCTTTCCAAAACGATTCATTAGAAAAGATAACTTATAGTTGGTTCAGACACAATTGAATCTTAGTTAGATTTTGACCACCAATCTGTAAATCACCAAAGAACCTCTTCAATTGTGTAACCTACACTTTCCTGAACTCTTGACTTCTTTTCTCTCCGTGTAGATTACCAAGAACGAATTCGTTCTGGAACAACTTGAACTTCCTAACTTTAGAACTTTGAAAGCTTATTGATGAAGGTACATGTTTTTGGTGTTTGATCTAGTTGTTGAATCAAGATAATTATGGAATATATTATTGATCTCTGTAGGATGTTCTCTAGTATGAAATCACTTTTGGGACGGACCAATGATTTAGTGTTTATAATATGAAATGTTTGAGGTTGAATGGGATTGTAAAAACTATCAAAATCGTAAACATGACTCTGTCCGAATGACACCGCGTGCTCGAGAGGTGGTTGAGCAGGAGGCGAGTGGTCACATGGTAGCGAGGTGAGCGGTGAAGTACTGAAAAAATGCTCGAGTGCCCAGTGCACGTCTTGCGAGCAGTTTTGTGGTGGGTTTTTTTTTTTCTTTAGTGTGTCATTAACTCCTTCAAGATATATACTACCAACCTCCAAATTTTTTATTTTAATTATAACTCAAAACCTATGATTTTGGACACAGGAATAGCCAATAATATTGGACCTAACAGGTATGAACTGGGAT
>CAIGRB010173081.1:7358-19113 GCA_903798255.1 Fraxinus quadrangulata | reverse complement strand
ATAATTTCAATATAAACGAACAAATTTAATATTGTTACACCACGTGATATTTTCCGTCACATGTAATGCCCTTACTATTGCGGAGTGATGAAAGTGAATTAATTAATTTAGGTAAATCAATGATAAATTAAAAGAAAATTTAATTTATCTTATTTTGATTATATCAAATTAATAATTCATGCAGTTCGATATCGTGATCGGGAACCCAATGAATTCCACATAAAAGGAAGAACTAGAAGAATAATATTATAAATTAAATCATTGATAACTATTGGACATTTGTAGAATTGATTATTTAGAGGCTGGACCGCCCATTGACAGAGTAATTTTTTTGTTATTTAATGCATCAAATAACAAAGTGATACAGACATGTCACGTAGGAAGTCGACTAGTAATTTTCACCATAAATAACATTACTCTTTTCCGATATAGTTCTTGGAAATTGGCAATATTTGCCATTACCCTAATCATTATGTCCATTTATTTATAATGGTGACCTTTTAGCAATATGCCTTTGTAGAAAGTTAAATGCATTACTAAAGTGAATGCATTTTGTTTAGTCTTAATCGAGTACTTAATAGTGTTTTATGTTTTATTCAGTTAATATGGTAATTTATGTAATGTTTTTATTTAAAAAATGAAAAGACATGTACGATAATGCTCAATTATCCCTACAATTATCTTATTTGCAATTAGTTATGTAAACTTTTCATTGATTGCAGTATTTACCAATTCATGTGGAAAAGAGGAAATTTCACCGACTTCGAAACAAAAAGGAGTGGCTATTCACCTCCTACAGATTTGCATTTCTGTTTGCAAATTCTTGAGTGAAAGTAAAGAACTAGAACCATTGAATTTGGGTATTGTGAAGATGTAATTCAATTTTCTTGAAAGAACATGAAAACCTAGGAAAATCATGGTTGATAAGGATGGCTCACGTACCAACATGGAGAAAGCATGTACTAAATCTAACTTTGGCAAATCGGTTTTAAAGGGAAAAAAAAGGTAATTATTAATTTGATAATCTTACACCAAGAAAAAATTAAATTATCTCATCGGGTTTGAACGTTATAAAAAGTTGACAATCTTGCACCAAAAATCTTTTTCTCCTAAGCTAAGAACTATAAATCCTAGTTTCTTGATTTTTGCTTTGATTTTTCTCTACCTTTTATCTCTAATTTTGTATGATGAAACATCCTTCCATGACCTAAACATGGTCAATTTATAGGGTGGAAAAATTTTGGTTGTTATGCTTTGAAAATGAATCAAAAGCCATTAAGAAAATTAAAAAAGAACAAAATTCAGCAACTAGGCCAGTTGGGTCCGACCTAGGCAAAAAAGTGGTATGTGCTGGACCACGGTCAACCCCTGAATTTTCAATTAGGTCCCCATATTATGTATTATTATGATTTTGGTACCTTTTCATTCTAATCTTCAATTGTGATATTGAAATTTCCAAAATCTTCCATATTAGTCCCCAAAACTTCATAATAATTCGAAATTAGTCCATCTTAAGTTCCAAAAATATGTAATTTAGATTTCAGACTATCCAATTGTCAAATTTAACTTCCAAATTTTATGAATTTCATCTAAATGCTCTATTAATTCTTCTAATTATTCATGTGCACTCTGATTATTTTTCAAATTCTCCGAATAAACTCTATTTAAGCTTCAATTGATTAAGTAGATATCTGCATAATTATGAATAAATAAGCAATTATAGAAGTTCATATAAGTACATAAAATAAAATTTTCAAATAGTGCGCGCATAAAAGCTTGAGAACACGAAAATCACTAACAACCTTCTAATTCATGTTGATTTAATGATGAATGCTAAAAAGTTAGACATCAAATGCTTGTTAAATTCGTAGAATATCGACAATTTAGATACATAATTGAGAATGCGCTATTTTTTATTTCATTATATCCAATTTTTCAAAAGACCCAAGTGGTCTTATTTATACAATAAAATAGAATCTTATTCTATAAAGAAATTTTAAAACACGACAGTAAAATCCTTATCTACTATATTAATTAAAAGACAACCATAAGCAAAACTTTTATCAAAGCAAACAATCAAAAATTATCATTAAGTAATAAAATCTTGAAACTGTAAAGTAATTGATAATTTCCATATGTAAACCACGCCAATTATATTCAAATAAAATGACAATGTAAAATAAATAAATAAAAGACGTTGAGGCAAATGTCTATAATTAATCGATCACTAATGGTTTTCATGCAAAATTATAACATTCTTTCGCAGAGCATTAGTGACAACTGTATAAATGACATCTGAGTTCAACATCATAGAACATATTGGTGGTAAAGTTGAAGAAGATTTGAGTCGATTTTGTATACTTTGAGAGTTTTTTTTTTTTTAACAATCATTGTTACTCTACATTACAACTCTACATAACCATATTTCACGAAATACATGTAAGTCTTAAGTTTTGCATCTTATGTGGTCATACCAGAAGGCTGGGATAGAATGTAGAAACAAACGTTTACAACTCTTAAAATGGACAAATGAAAGTCATCTCTTGGTGGAAAAAAAGTTGTAGTTGTAGACAAATGTAGTCCTTGATAGGTGGGGAGGATTGTGGAAATTTCTTCAATTTGCACAACGTTGCTAAACTATGCATTACTTGAGCATTTTTGTTAACAAGAAGAAAAAGAAAAAAAAAAAAAAAACTATAAATGAACTTTATGGTTAGTTATAAATGTGTACAGTTATAAACTAGGGAAAAAAAATGTTGCAAATGCTCATCCAAAATTGGTAGCGGCAGCTACAAGAGTAGTTAGCTAATCCTTATCCCGGGAATGGGTACTTAAAAAGCAATTATTCTTCATGTTGGTATGTTTTCTAGTTTTGTTTTCCAGATGATTAAAGAGTTTATTTTCTCGATTACTTTGTTCAGGGAAGATGCAATGACACTTTTTTTTTCTAGAAACATCGAATTAATGGCCTCACAAGGCAAGGTATACTTTTTCTTTTTTATTTTTTTAATGCAAAGCAGGTCTTGTGAGGTGGAGAGGGTGCAATATAAAGAAAGGAATATATAGCTATTTGAGCTAGTGATGCTTTCGATTTTGACGTGACCCATCTTGGTGTTCATTTTTATGATGCAATCCGAGAAGCTTCCTTGGAGAATACCATATTGCCACCCATACTACATTGTGAGAAACAATCGATAATTGATGAACCTTCCCAAAGGCATTTGTTATCTTCTCAATTAACCCCTCATCATGGAGCAAGTATTTGTGATATCAAAAAATTTATTTGCGAAAAATGTTTACAGTATTTTGCTAATGGCATTTGGTGAGGGGAGCTAGCTTACTGTTGTATTTTTAACACCGAGACTGCATTTGGGACTGGTTAATGGTCTAACAGAAAAAAACTAGTGGATTAAAATTTTAATAATTCAATGTTTTTACTACTATGTTGAAACTGACTCGCTTTTGTCAAAGTCTACGTTGAATTAAACATTTTAGTAATCCCAAGTCAAAGTCTCTTCATTTTAGTTTGCAACATTTTCCTCTGGTTGTCCCTTAGCTTGTGACATTACTGATAGGAACATTACTGATAGGAAATATACATTACAATTCATTTCGCCGTTAATTAATCAAGACCTGATTTAAGAATATCATGAATCTTAATTTCTTACCAATAAAATATAATAAGAAAAAGAAGAAGAAATCTACACGTCTTATTTGTTATCTGGAATCTATAGGAAATTCCTCGGAGTTTGGTCAATAATGTAGAGACAATATTTTTACACACTCCTCCCGCTAATATTGAAGAAGACGAAGCTAAAATATGAAATTTATTTGAAGGCATTAATACGTATAGATATGATGCAATAGGTTCTTCTAGTAGCAGTATGTCTACCGCATGTAATCAGACATTGGACACAAGTCCAAATGCATTGTCTGCTGAATTACTTGATTACTTTAATCATAATATGTCTAATAATAAATCAATTAAAAAAAGTTTAGAAAAAGTAATTGACTTCTAGCAAAAGCACGAACGACGATGACTAGTGATTTCTGTGATTGTAAAAGATTTGCTAACATTCTGGTTAGCACAGTAAATTCGAAGTCTACTTTTAGTGCAGGTAAGAGGATTCTGTCTGAGGTCAATAGCCAACTGAAAGAAGATATTTTGGAGGCATTAATGTGCGTGAAGGATTGACAAGACGCTCATTTTCGATTGCAAGATAAATATGCCGAATTTTCATGCTGTCAGGTAAGTGATTTAATTTAACCATATTAATAAAATTTGTTATTTTATAATATTGTTTTTAATTTTTTTTAAAAATTGTACACGTAAAAGTTGTTCGTGTATAATTTTTAACTCCACTTATTCAAAATTTAAGTAGTCGATCCCAAACCCTGATAAATGAGGGGGTTTTATCTAAAAACAAAATAAGAAAAATAAAAATAAGGAGGAACTCGTGATACTTGGTTTCAATTAGCCGAAACTATATTCGATACTTTGTACAGCAAGTCACGATTATATCGTGTCTACATTCACGTATTTAATTATGCACCAATTTTTTCAACTATCATAAGACTGATGTTTGTGCATTCTATATTCTAATTTTCTATTTAGAATCCGACATGTTATATGTCAATGTATTCCGGGTATGATTATATTATTTTCGTTATGTTTAATGTTGAAGTCTATTTCTACACAAATCAATGACTAAATTCTGTTTAGATGCGATATGAATGTAGCATCCCGTTTTTGAAATTGATCAAAATTTGAAATTCTGTGATCATAATTCATTTTCGTATTGGCATTAAACTTTGTGTTGCAATAACTAAAACTTTATGAAGAAATTAAAACTGCATTATGAGGACAAAAGTTGTTCACGTATTACAAGCATATCGTAAAACTCACTGCATAAATGATAGAGTTGGAGAAAATTCATAGGTTTGATTCCTGATGGACATTTTTAGTGTAACAATTAAAGTGACAATTTGAAATCATTTATGTTGGTCAATATTCCTAATTTAATTGAAAACGTCTCTCGATAGCGATCAAATTGATTTCTATCATGTGACCCTTATATCTCTCGATAAAAGATGCAAACATGAATTAACAAGTGATATAACATATATTGAAACTATATAAAACATAGAGGTATATATATATCCTCTATCGAACCTTACAATGTTTATTATATTATTGTCCCTCTCAATAAAAATAAATTTTACTAACAATTCAATTGGTGATCAAACAATTAAAAAGAACGATAAAAACGATAATAAACATCCGCAAATCAAATCAAATCAAATTAAAGTCAAAATAATTAATTAAAAACTAAAAATATCATAATAAGGGTTCATCTCATCCTAGCAATGTATAAAATTAGTCTAACATATCGAAATTACAAGAAATCACATTTAAGTGAAAAGACATAACTCGAATTTTTAATAAATTGAGAAGATGAATCTTGAAATTTTGAATTTTTTCAATGATTTCTTTATGAATCTCCATTTGTGCACTCTCTTCTTTCCCAAAAAAATAAGTTTGAATTTTCACTTGATTGAATTCTTCCAAATCCACTTCAATTCTCTTACAAAAATTATGAATTTTCCTCATTTAATGATAATAATTGATGAATATTCGAGTATAAGATGTATATGAGAGGTCTCTAATATGTATTCCGCTGTTAGGTATCTGTAGGAGTAGAAAATTGGTTGAAAATTACATCCAAATTAGTTTCCAAAAGAGTTCAAATCGAATAAGGAAAGTTGTCTTCGCGCGCAGATTTTTTTGTCTCCGTACAGTAGTCAGTATTTTGGCCATACATTTCTCTCCCAATATCCAATTTAGTCATTTAAAAGTGCATTAGAAATCTAACTCAAAGAGATACAACTTTAGAAGAAATAATATTTTTCCAATTCAGATATTTACTATGCCAAAAATGGGTCTCAATCTTTGACTAAAATTTTAGAATTTAACTTGTGTGATTGGAGATGGATTTTGATACTATTTTGATCTTATTACATTCATTTTTAAGTTCTAATTCCCTCCAATTGTCTCCTAAAAATCTTTGAAGTATCGTCCTGTGGTTCGAATCATCTATTGAATATTTACAATTTAGTCCTCAAATTTTGAATTTTGCTCTTTTTCCTCAATTTTCTTTTTATTCCAATTCTTCGTTATGTCCATTTGTATATAATGGTGACCTTTTAGCAATCTGCCTTTGTCAAAAAGTTAAATGCGTCACTAACGTGAATGCATCTTGTTTGTCTTAATTGAGTTCTTAATAGTGTATTATGTTTTAATCACTTAATATGCTAAATGTCTTCGATAATTGATGTAATGTTTTTATTTAAAAAATGAAAAGGCATCTACGATAATGCAGAATTATCCCTACAATTATCTTATCTGCAATTAGTTATGTAAACTTTTCATTGATTGCAATATACCAAAAAGGGAAACGGAAATTTCACCTACTTTGGAACAAAAAAGTAGTGGCTATTCACCTCCGACGGATTTGAATTTCTGTTTGCCAATTCTTGAGTACAAGTAAAGAATTAGAACCATTGAATTTGGTTATTGTGAAGATGTAATTCAATTTTCTTGAAAGAAAAAAATGAAAATCTAGGAAAATCGTCATTGATAAGGATGACTCTCGTACCACATGGAGATAGCACGTACACAATCTGACATTGGCAAATCGATTTGAAGGGGAAAAAAAAGGTAATTATTAATTTGATAATCTTGCGCCAAGGAAAAAAAAATTAAAGTATCTCATTTGGTTTGAAGGATATAAATGAGAAAAAAGTTGACGATCTTGTACTAATAATCTTCTTCTCCCAAGTTAAGAACTATAAATCCTAGTTTCTTGATTTTTACTTTGATTTTTATCTCCCTTTTCTCTCTAATTTTATATGATGAAACCTCTTTTTATGACCTAAACACCGTCAATTTATAGGGTGGAAAAACTTTGGTAGTTATGTTTTGAAAATGAATCAAAAGCGATCAAGAAAACTAAACAAATAACAAAACTCTGCAACGAGGCTAGATGGGTCCGACCTAGGCAAAAAAGGTGGTTTGGGCTGGACATCAATCAACCCCGGAATTTTCAATTAGGTCCCCAACTTATGTTTTTATTTGATTTTGGTCTTTTTTTCATTATAATCTTTAATTTTGATATTGAAATTTCCAAAATCTTCCATATTAGTCCCCAAAACATCATAAGAACTCGAAATTGGTCCATCTTAAGTTCAAAAAATATGTAATTTAGATTCCAGACTATCTAATTGTCAAATTTAACTCCTGACTTTTATGAATTTCTTCTAAACGCTCTATTAATTCTTCCAATTATTCATCTTGACTATGGTTGTTTTCAATTGCTTTGAATAAACTCTATTTAAGCTTGAGAAAATTATTTTCACGTTAATTGTATTCAGTTGGAATTTTTCCCGCAATTAATATGATGTATAGAAAATTAATTAAGTAGATATCGATATAATTATCAATAAATAAGCAAGTATAGAAGTCCAATAAGTACATAACATAAAATTTTCAAATAGCGCTCGCACAAAAGCTTGAGAACATGAAAATCACTAACAACCTTCTAATTCATGTTGATATAATCATGCACCCCAAAAAGCTAGAAATCAAATGCTAGTTGATTCCGAATACTTTCGACAATATAGATATATAATTGAGTCCAATTTTTATTTCATTATATCCAGTTTTTCAGAAGACCCAAGTGGCCTTATTTATACAATAAAATAGAATCTTAAAGTAATCAAAGAAAACAATCAAAAAATATCATAAAGCAATAAAATCTTAAAACTCTAAAATAATTGATGTAAACCACGTCAATTATATTCAAATAAAATGACACGTAAAAAAAACCAAAAAAAAAAAAAAAAAACGTGGAGGCAGATGTTTATAGTTAATCAATGACTAATGGTTTTCACGCAAAATGATAACATGAGCATTGGTGACAAATGTATAAATGACAGGTTTTGAGTCGATTTTTTATACTACGAGAGTTTGTTTTTCGTATTGTAGTTGTAACCATCATTGTTACTCTACATTATAACTCTATAGAACCATATTTCACAAAATATATATAAGTAGTTTTGCATCTCATGTCGTCATACCAGAAGGCTGGGATAGATAAGAAACAAACGTTTACTGTTCTTAAAATGGACAAATGAAAGACTTCTCTTGGTGAAAAAAGTTGTAGTTGTAGACAAATGTAGTCCTTGATACCATATTGCCACCCGTACTATGTCGTGAGAGACAGTCGATAACTGATGAACGTTCCCAAAGGCATTTGTTATCTTCTCAATTAACCTCTCAACATTGAGCAAGTATATATGATATCAAAAAACCTATGAGCGAAAAATGTTTTAGGCGTCGTAACTTCGGTACTTTACTAATGGCATTTGGTAAGGGGAGCTAGCTTAATGTTGTTTTTCAACATCGAGACTGCATTTGGGACTGATTAATGATCTAACAGAGTAAAAACTAGTGGATTAAAATTTTAATAATTCAATGTTTTACTACCGGGTTGAATTTGACTTGTTTTTGTCAAAGTCTCCATAGAATTAAACATTTTAGTAATCCCAAGTCAAAGTCTCCTTGTTTTAGTTTGCACCATTTTCCTCAGGTGGTCCTTTAGCTTGTGACATTACTGATAGAAAATATATGGTAGAATTCATTTCGTCATTAATTAGTCAAGACTTGATTGTAGAATATCATGAATCTTAATTTCTTACCAAAAAAATGAAAAGAAAAGAAAAGAAAAGAAAAGAAAAGAATAAGAAGAAAAAATCTACACGTCTTATTTTTTATCTGAACTTATAGGAAATTTCCCGGAGTTTGGACAATAACATAGGGACAATATTATGATACACTGAAAAAGTCATAAAAATGAATAGTAATAGTTCCAGTCAATCAACTGAATATCTAGTTTCTCCTTTAAAAAAGGATGCTCCCAAAGCGGAAAATCCACCAAGCACTATATATAAGAGATTTTGCAGCGTTGCTAATAATTCAGATAAGCCAGAATTAGTGTGTTGATAATTAAGAAAGATGGGAATAAAGTTATGGGTAATGTTATCGATGATGGTGCTTTCATTACTAAATGGATGGTATTGTTTAGGGTGTTGGGAGGAATAAATGGCTGCTCTTTTGCACCTCAAAACAAATATGAACTTTCAAGATGGAAGAACACTACCTTCATGGGTGGTTAATAAGATCGGAACCGATTGTTGTCAATGGTAAGGGGTTGAATGCAGAAACACAACTAAACGAGTAATCTCTATTAAACTTGATTACGCTAGGGATTTGAAATTAGGAGAGTGGTATTTTAATGCCTCTCTATTTCTTCCCTTTCAAGAGCTCAGAAATCTCTCTTTGTGGGGGAATCGATTAGTAGGTTGGATTGAAAATGAAGGTATGATGCCATCACTCCTTAGTTAGGTAGCTTCAATTTTATTATTCCTATTTTGTTTGAGTGATAAATATAGATATATTGAACTCTATTGCAGGTTTTGATAGCTTGTCAAGGTTGAGAAATTTGGAGGCCCTTGATCTGGGTGACAATTCATTCGATCGCAAAATTTTGTCAGCTTAGTCAGCTTTCTTCTCTCAAGCATTTGAGAATTGGAAGCAACTTTTTAGAGAGAGAAAGTTACAGCAATAGTAAGTTCCATATACTTTATATTCTAGTGGTTATTTCGTAGATCATGTAATTATCGAAGAATCAACCCTTTAAATAAATAAATCAAGTTATTATAATAAAACTTTTCTTGTTGCAGTATAAGGTAAGCAATTTTTGTAACCTTTAATTTTCTCTATTAAAAGTACGGATCAAATACCCAATTTAACCATTATTGAGAAAAAGCAGAGGGAGTAAATAATTTTAAAATACATTAAAGATAAAACTTTTTTTTGAGAAAAAACATATGAGTGCAATAATTTCTGGAGTGAAGACAAGATGACAGAGTTCCAACTTTCTCTGATTCTATGAATGCAAAAACAGAGTCCATGAAAAAACAATATAAAAGCCAGAAGCTCAACTTGAGATTTTATCAATAATTTCTGTTGTTTGTAAAAATGAAAATCTCGGTTTCACTTTAGATAAATCTACTTACCAATTATGCAAATTGCTCTCCAATTACATCAAAACATTTGCCATTTGTTCCTTCCTAATAAGTTAAGCGGGTTGAGATAGATATTAATAGTAATTCAAATGGAAAAGATTAAGGGCATGCTTTGTACTTGAAAGTACAAAAAATAAGACATTTTCATCTTTAATAGTGGAAATTATTTTCACGTTAATTGTATCCAAGTTGGAATTTTTNTCTAATTATTCATGTGCACTCTGATTATTTTTCAAATTCTCCGAATAAACTCTATTTAAGCTTCAATTGATTAAGTAGATATCTGCATAATTATGAATAAATAAGCAATTATAGAAGTTCATATAAGTACATAAAATAAAATTTTCAAATAGAGCGCGCATAAAAGCTTGAGAACACGAATATCACTATCAACCTTCTAATTCATGTTGATTTAATCATGAATGCCAAAAAGCTAGACATCAAATGCTTGTTGATTTCGTAGAATATCGACAATTTTGATACATAATTGAGAATACTCCAATTTTTATTTCATTATATCCAATTTTTCAGAAGACCTGAGTGGCTTTATTTATACAATAAAATAGAATTTTATTCTATAACGAAATTTTAAAATACCACAGTAAAATCCTTATCTACTATATTAATTAAAAGACCACCATAAGCAAAACTTTAAGCAAAGCAAACAATCAAAAAATATCATAAAGTAATAATATCTTAAAACTGTAAAATAATTGATAATTTCCATATGTAAACCACGTCAATTATATTCAAATAAAATGACAATGTTAAAAAAAAAAAATTCATTTTTTACAATATATTCAAATAAAATGACTTGGTTTCATTTGAATTTGGCAAACGGGACAGAAGAAAGAGTAAATAAGGGATGAGACTTGTTCTCTAGCAAGAATTGTTGACCACTACCGCAATATTTTTTTTTTTGGTTATCTATTGCCATTTCCTTGGACGATGATCATGCTTTGATCTGCTATGACTAAAATCTAATCTCAACATCATAGAACATATCGGTGGTGATGAAGATTTGAGTCGATATTGTATACTTTGAGAGTTTATTTTTCGTATTGTAGTTGTAACAATCATTGTTACTCTACATTACAACTCTTCAAAACCATGTTGTACGAAATAGATATTAGTCTTAAGTTTTGCATCTCATGTCGTCATACCAGAAGGATGTGATAGAAAGTAGAAACAAACGTTTACTACTCTTAAAATGGACAAATGAAAGTCTCCTCTTGATGGAAGAACTTGTAGTTGTAGACAAATATAGTCCTTGATAGGTGGGGAGGATTGTTGAATTTTTTTTTTTTTTTAATTTGTACAACTTTGCTAAACGTGGGTCACAAGCATTATGAGAAAAATTAGTTTGGAATGTAAAAAATTGTCTTTTTTCTTTCAACTGTCAATCAACCAATTATTTGATTGTAAAAAAATCAAGAATTTAAAAATCTTATTATTAGTGCATTAACTATGCATTACTTGAGCATTTTTGTTAACAGTACTAATGAAGGAAAAAAAAAAAAACTATAAATGCACTTTATGTTTAGTTATAAATATGTGTACAGTTATTAACTAGAAAAAAAAATGTTGTAAATGAAAACAAAAACACACA
>CAIGRB010173072.1:60756-78308 GCA_903798255.1 Fraxinus quadrangulata | reverse complement strand
TTCTTTTTTTTTTTTTTTTCATGCGTTACTGTTCATACGTAAGTTCATTTTGTTCGTTGGCATTTATCAGAAAGTAACCCACTAAATAGTTTTTTATGTGCATCAACTTCAAACTTCCCTGCTTACCAGAAGATTAACAGATCAACTACAATTTGGGTATATGATCATCGTCTCTTTTGCTGCTATCAACCGCGTTTGAAAATTTATGCAAATTATTGCTTGTGGTTATAACCAATTGACCACCTTTTTTTATCCCACTAAAAATTCTAATTATGAGTCATAGCGAAGGCAACCCGTCAAGTCTGCTAACAAAGAGAATAAATAGAGACAGCTGGGTTTTAACTTTTAACGTTTGACCACCTTTTCATTTAGAGGTAATTTGTGTGGTTTTGACGATCAGGCTACTTCGAAACCATATTATGGTTTTGGCTGAATCGTGGGGTGTGGAACTTTAGAATCTAGCACAAAATTATAGCAAGATTCCAAGACCATGGTCGAGTATTTCTGGTGTGGGATCAGTTCAAATGTGTCATAAGAAATATATTGATGGGAGTTATTTTAATGACACGATCATCTTAATTAAATCGAGATAGAAGACCACATCCTAATCACTGAAGCCTATGTCAGTTCATGGCACAAATTAGTGATGCACGCCCAACAATGGCTGTAAATGGTTGCTAGCCTATCTGAATCTTAATATGCACACACCAAAATAGAGGGCATTCCTGCCTTGAGAATCCCTCTTTAATAGACTCTATAGCCTTCACACTATGGTTAAACTTGTTATTTAGTGCCTTGCTTGTAATAATTGCTAGAAATTTGGTGTATTTGGCTACGCTTCAAAATCTAGGTGTAAATAATAAGTTCGCTTATATATTAAAAGTAAATAAGCAACTTTAAAAATAAATAATTTGTTAATAGAAAAGATTGGTAATATGCGAGTTACTTACTTTGAAAACAATTCCTACCTTACTCTCAAAATAAGTAGCATTTTCTTTTTGAGTATAAGAAAAAACCAACCAATCCACATGTTAGGAAACATAAATTTACTTAAAACACGTTGAAACCTGTCTTCTTGAACTCGAATATCTGACTTTTTTCATCTCATGTAATGGTTCTACGTTGCTACACACTATAGATTCTGTCTTACTTTCTCCTGTTATTCCAACTGCAGGAACAAACTTTCAAAGCTGATATTGCAATGGAAATGCTCAAGGAAAATTTAAAATTGATCTGGGAATACTTCTTATGCTAGATTCATTAACCTAAAAAGAGCATGGTCCTTAAGTTTGTGATGTAAATATTTGCCAAAGCTGCTCCTTATGCAACATGGTTTTACCAAGAGGCTGTCTATCTGATTATTATGATCTGGATGTGCAACTTTTACTTCGGAATAGGAATATATATAACTATTGGCAGTTTTCTATCAGTTCGACCTTCCTTTTCTGGTATCGTATTCCTGACATTTCGGTTATTGAGGTTCGATATTTGTTAGAAATTCTTCAGGTTTTGAACCATCATTATGATCTACTTCCTCAACTCTGATTTTATCCTTAAAACTAAGCACATAGAAACATTTTTTTATGGTTACAACAATAAAAACGCTGAATTGAGAAGTGCAAACACACACATTATATATTAAAATGCTACAATTTCATTGTCTTTTACGAGGTGTAAAGTCACCTTCTACGAGATAATAAGGGAAACAACATTGTAATGCACAAGAAACTACAATAATCTTTTTCGGTTATATCATCTTATAATTTTTGTGATTATCGTATCATTGTTGTTGCACCCGATTAACTCGGTGCATTAATCTTAGCCCAAAAAGGTTTGTGTTTCCAACACAACGTTATTTTTTATGCTGTAAATCACTAATTACTAAGAAATATTATTGTGCCCTTGTTTGAGCCCTCATTTTTAGGTCAAAATACATTTTGAAATAGCGTTTTGTTGAAAAATATATGATTAAAAAATAAGAAAAAGTTATGAATTTACGTTTAATATTATTTTATAAGAGAATGTGTGGTTGAAAATGAATTTTAAAAAAATAAGGGCCAAATATAAGTTGGATAACAATTTCAGCGAGATGGATTTGACACGTACATTTTTTTATAGATGGGTGACAATTTTCTATTCAAACGATGACAGTGTGCTAAAATATAATCTAAAAATTAAGTTTTAAACTTGTCTCCAAAGCTTCTTTTGTTCTATTGAGGTAGAACTTCCCCATATAATATGCTTGCATACATTTCTTCTCAGAAAAAAAATTAAATAAATAATAAAAATTTGTTTCCACCCTTTTTATTAAAAAAATTAACAGAATTTAGAAAGATTTGGGGGAAGAAATCTCAAGTCGAGATGAAAGTAAAATACTTACCATTCAATCTATTGTTTTCATTGTACATTAGTTTTTGTGTACGAGTTGTTTCATTGCCCTCACCAGAAGATCCAGTTACATACTTAGTCATTCTTCTTTATTTATACTTATATATTTTCTTTTCTGCCGACATCGTGTTTTTTTTTTTCAAATTTAAGTCGAGACTTATGATATCATATATAGAACCTGATAGTAAGCACTGAGTTACAAACTCCTACTGAGGTGATACGTCTGTGTTCAACACTTATCGGACACGTGTTCAACTTCGATCATAACTTGGCATATTATTTTCATAATTTTTAAAATGACGATACTCGAGGCACTTCCCATGTCATGTACAATCTGTGTTTGCGCTTCTTAGACAGTCATCCTCCATGTATTTATTGTTTTGCTTAGTCGTCTATTTCCTTGTACAAAACCAGTTTTGTAAATTGTGAACCGTCACTTGTTCTACCCTAACCCATAATCTATAGAGCCCTTTAAACAAGAGTATAATTTCTATAAAGGATGCTATTAGAAATGACTAGTGCATTTCTTGAAGATAGACTATAATTTTACATATAGCCCATAAAACATTTCTTCTCTTGATTCAGAAGCTTCTTCAATTTATCCTTGCACAAATTTCGAAGATTTTCTTAACTGGAACGCATGTGCAGTTTGCAGGTTAAATTTCACTGGATTCCCTTACCAACCAACTGAAGGATGCACTGATGTCCAAGAAAAGATCAGTGATAGGAACGGTTTGCCAAGAACACGTTGTTTCCAAAATGCACTATTTGCTTTTGCACATGCATTAGCCCTGCAGGCAGGTGATTCTACACGGAAATATCTTCATCACGGAAAAACAATGGAAGAACTGCAGTCTTCCCTTTAAGCGTCAGCATTCTGTTTCTACTCAAACGTGCGCTTTTGATGATCTGTATTATGGAAGCAGTCATTGCTCGAATCTTCAATTATCATACATCAAACAGGCACCATATTATCAAGATATCTCAAGCCAGTGTTCTCAGTTCAGCTCTTCCTTTGATGACGCCTGCAACAATTGCACCTTGGCAATATTAAGTGCAAGGGATAATTTGTTGAAACGGCTCAATGTGAATGAAAATGGAATCGAAAAATCTGTCTGTCTTAATGCCATTATTTTCTCAATAACAGCTGGGATGATAGACAACTTCTTTACTATAAATGATTTCTATGGATGCTTGCTCGCTTTGGCTAGGCGAGGCAGCACGAGGCAGGTTTTCAAGGGAATGCTACCTAGTGGACAACTAGAAGCAATTAAGCAGATACATGTGAGGAATACCCCGGATTGTTTCACTCGGGTAATTGAAGATATTTCAAAAGTCAGGCATTATAACCTTGTCTCTCTATTAGGTTACTGCATTGAAGGTCACGAACAGTACTTAGTCCATGATTATTTTTCAGCTGGAAATCTTGCTCAAAATCTTCACAGTATGTATCCATCATTATGCATTTCATATTAAGCTTATATGTATTCTTTAATATTAACTGGACATCTACAGTTATGGTATAGTAATTCTGCGACTTCTATCTGGACGAAGAGTGATTGAACTTGATCTAGGGGTAATCCGCCCAGACAGACACTCCACAAAAGGACTATAGATTCATCTAACCATGCAGGCAAACGACGTGATCGAGGGGAAACGTCCATCAACAGATTTTCAGGACCCAAAACTGAATGGAAATGTGAATGGTGTTGATTTTGAATCCGTATTGCAAATTGCAGTACTGTGTCTGGCTAAGTTGAGTAGATGGCATCCAGCGATAGATTTTGTTTGCAATGAGTTGGAGAAGGCATGGCGAAACACCAAGCCCAAAATGGTTGCTTCTCAATAAACCTTTACCAGAATTTTTTGGTACTTGAAATGACTCCCAAGGCTATGCTAACTATGATAGATTTGATTCAATTGCAGAGGGAGACAACAGAACAACTCCTAATAGATTTGATTCAATTGCAGAGGGAGACAACAGAACAACTCCAGTTCACTTGAAGTGATTCCAATATTATTTTTACTTCAAAGAAGGAATTTGATCAATTCCATTCGACATGCTATTTAAAGTTACTATATCTGGTCATATTTGGTACGATGTACTAGATACTATTAGACAGTAAGATGAAAAAAAGTTTAACTTACTTTCTTTATTAGTTTTTAGTATTGTTCAATCCACTTTACCAAAGTGAACACGTACTTTAACTATTAATTATTATAATTTAAGTAGAGCGTGTATTTACTCAAACCCTCTTCATGCGCATAGGATGATGTATTATTCTCTTTAGTTGAGGGTCTATTGGAAAGGTTTTCATCTACATCCAACTTCTTGGAATCATCAACATAAGCAGAAATCTTGTAATCCATTGCATAAAAATGATAAAAAGTATAAGAAACACTTGGATTTTTCATAGTGAGTGAAATTGACTGTGTAAGAAATTGAAATTAAAAAAGTATAACAAAATATCATAATCGAAATTGAGGGGTTATAACGATTGTGAGACGAAGTAGAGTGTAAAGGGCAGGGGAGTATTTATAGGAAAAACACAGGAGAGAATTCTTGGCTTTAGAGAATTATTTGGTTACATTTTTATATAAAGTCTACCCGAGCCATTCAGTATAGCTCGAGTAAGACATGCGTCTTAGTGAGGCACAACACATTTTAACACGTCCAAGTTTTAATTTCAATCATTATTATCCAAGTCCAGCTAGTTATTTTGGTTAAAAACATAAATCTTACTGCAGAAGTTCATATAAATCACCCATAAAGATTAAGAATCCAACGTTTCTGGCAAGGAATCAGATACATACATGCATTCAGTTCTGAAAAAGATCATGTTTTTGAATTATTTGTCAGTGTGAAGGAGAATTCAAATTCACATTCCAATTATCTACCATAATAGCATTTTAACTATCAAAATAATATTGAATCTTCCAGTAGAATATGAGAATATCGTGAATTTAACTATCCGCTTTATTACCATTGTCATCCCTGGAGTTATGCTCACCTCCAGATATCATATTCATGATACTCTTGGTGGCTTGGCTGACAGCACGAGAAGTCTTCGATGCAGCCCCGGTAACAACTGGTTTCAGTGAGATAGTTGGCAAGTTTGCTCTCTCCTGAATCATCGCTGTTAAAGACATTAATTATAATTCATTTCGCACAGGAAAGAAAATAAAGCCGGAGGGGTGTTGGATAAGTAGAAAACGGAAGAAATAATTCATACACATTGTCTGTTGACGAGCAATGGAACCTATTTGTCGAATTCCAGCTTCTGCTGCTTGCACTGCTTGAGCAGATTTGTTGACCCCATCCGCTATTTCTTGGCTGAGAATCACGTAAAAGAACATCAATCTCACGCAATGTAAGATGATAGCTCCAATTAATTAATGTTGATTCATTGAGATGACGAGAGGAGAAAGTTTTCCATATGGAAGGAGTAAGAGCATGTTTCACAAAGCTTAAAAAGTAACTTATAAATAAATAAGTTTTAAAATAATTTAACGTTTTTATTGGTTGAAATCGAAACTAAATTACTTATCTTGACATAAATGTAAGAGTCACTTTCAAAGAATCAAAATAAGTAACTATTCTTTTCCTAAAAATAAGGGAAAAAAAAAAACCAATATACAACATATATTTGGAAATAAATGTTAAAGTTCATTTATTTTAATCAGATGTTTGGCTCATGTTTACGAATGGTTTATAAACAATCAAGCCATTTTTTATCCATACATTTTGAGGGATCCACAAGTGCTACTGACTTATCTACCATTTATTTCTATCTATTTATAATATTAGATACCTGAATCAAAACCACCGACGTTCGGAACAATAATAAGTAAATAAATAAATGATCGAGCAAAACAATAGTATGATTTGATGCCAAATCTAGGGCTCCAGGGGATTTGGACTTACATGTGATTCTACGAGTTTGGCCAAAATGAAAGAAATCTAATATTATTTGGGAAGCAACGAATTTCTCTACACTAAGAACTGTTAAAGCTAATACATCTAGCATAGAAGTTTTTATTGCCATTTTTGCTGCTGAAAATTGATTTCTACGTGCGTTTGTGCCTTCTTGTCTTGCTTTGTATTTCTTCATATTTTAATTTAGTCTATATGATATCTGCCTGGAAAAGTAATCATTCCACCAGCAGACTTGCTGTATTATGACAGAGTAGGCACTCACGATCAGAACTTCATTTATCAACTACACAGGTCCTGGACCACTAAATGTAGTCTATTTTAGAATACCAGAAGAGACTGAAGTTCATTTAAAATATTATAATGTAGCAAAACAAAATGTCTTTTACATTAGAATCTCTAATTGCTCGTAACAGTGTCTTTTGGAATGAGAAGTTGCCGAGCTCATTGCCAGTGCCCACAGCTTTTACATTAGGGATTTAGGATTTCAAATCCATGATCATGAATTATTCAAAAAAATATTGGATCAGTAACTCCCAAAAGTTTTCAAGGCTTTGGGTGATTTATAAATCATGTATTCTTTCTTCATCTTTTGTCACACGAGTAAAAGCCTACTTATTTTTTTAACTCAAATTTGTTTACATTCCTCGAGATTAATTTTCCCCCGAAAAGGACTCCCTGCTCTTATGATGAATGTAAAAACAAAGGCTGAAAACATTCCTTATAATGGACATATGCTAGAATGAAAATAACATGCTACTAATCGCTTAACTTGTCACCTTAAGTCACTCAATTCTAGAGTGAGATCACTTATTTCCATGCCAGAAAGCCTGATTGCAGCCATTGTGCTGGGGAGCTCCTCACGAGCAGTATCAGCCAATTTTGAAAGAGAGATTGCAGCCCTTCCCATTGCCTGCAACACAAAGAAAAGAAGTAAACCTCCAGTCTTCATTCTCCAAGCCTCACTGGACTGGTTTGGTTCTTATTCAGCTCCTTCTCTAAAGTGTTAGTTATTTTGTGATGGGGGTCTGTGGGGGTGGTGAGGTAAACATAAGGGCAACGAACATCCAAGCTGGGAGATAGCCACCTCATTGGGGATCAAGTTTATCTTACTGTTTTTGTTCAATTTTTTCGGTTCTAATCCATCTCAACATGCTTATGCCCTTGGATGGATTTGTAATGTATGGCTTGCTTGACAGGTCCATAAAGTATTGGACAGTACCAAAGAACAAAAATAAGCTAAAGTCTCGTCTATACACCAAACTTCATTAACAAAATGACAGAAGCAGATGCAAAAAAATATCATAAGAACCCCTTCTTCACCAAAGTATAGAAACCACAAATTCCATTAATGCATTTGATCCAAAAGCATATTAGAACATAACTAAACTCCATCTAATTTGGTACAGAATTAAAAATAGAAAAATAAAATTCAGAAAAACTTACATATAATGTCGGAACAGCTGCAACTACTAAGCTCGTGAATGCAACGGAAGTCTGCATGTGTTAACTTTCATTGTCATATTTAATAAAAGTTATTCATAGAAAAATTATCAAAAAAAAAAAACTGTTCAATTTTTACAAATTGAAAATTTAATTAATTTCAGATTAAGAAAAAAAGAAGAAGTATATTTTTACCGTGCAAGCAATGAATGCCAGTAGAAAGAAAGCTTTGTCACTCAAACTCAATTTGGAAGCTGGAATTATATTAGCTGGAACGCTGGGAATTCTCACTTCAAAATTCAGGGATTTATTTTGTGACTCCGAGTCGGCTAATACGTCGGCGTTTTGTGAGGAATGAATAAACGCCGCCTTTTCTGCATCGGTATTCTCTGAAGGCGAGTTCAAGGAACAGGAAACTTTGGAGAAGAAACGGTGTAAAGGGGGCTTGAGATGAACGCCGAGTCTGCGTGAGTTCGGTCGAAACGCCGCCGTTCTGAGTTTTGGGTGAGTCCGGGGAAGAAATGGTTTGGGAGTGAGTTGCAGACAACTCATGACTCGCCACTCAGTTAGCACACACTACCTCGGAAACACAGAAATTATGGCAGAAGCAGAGAACAAGTCTTGCTGCAGAATGTACAACTTTTTCCTTATCTAATTTTTCATGTATTTTTTCCCATAATTTCTTTGAAATATTCATAAATTAACCCAAACATGTGTAAGTAAAAATTGAAATTTTAATCCATAATGAACGGTACTAAATTTTCAAAAGGAATATTTTTCTTTGGTAAAATATTAATTTTTTATTTTTTTCTTATAATAAAAATAAATTTTACTTAAATGTGGTACTTTTTATTGGATTAAACCACTATGTCGATGAATTGCAACATAAAAGTTGACAGATTCCTAGATAAATGGAAATGATAACAATGTTTAAAACAATTTGCTAATAAATTATCATGTGATTTTATGCCAACTTATCTGTTAACAAATGTGACATTGTAGCATGATTGCTTTTTATAATTGTAATTGGTGTTTTGGCATCCAAGTATTCAAATTGAAAAATATTCTAAAGAGGAAATGGTGGCACGTTGAACCAAATCTTCTAGGGAACTAACTAATTAGATTTTATAATTATAGAATACCATGATAGGACATTAAATAATTTTCTTTAATATCTTAAACAATGTGTTGGTATTCCGAACGAAACTAGGGACTTTTTTCTTTCTCAATAGAAAATATCAAATTCCAAACTCTTACCTTCAATAAAGAGAATTCATAAACATCTTTCTTAATTGCATATTAAAAATTAGGTGCCTTAGCAATACATTATGAAAAAGAGAAAGAAAACTGTGGGAGTATGCTCGAGATCAAGATTGTTAAAATCGTGATTCACGTCGTATTATCTTACTATTCTACAATCCTATAATGATAAATCAATTTGCGTGAAAAATCATAATGGAAAATTTTTATCAAGTATATTACATTGAATTACTTAATGGAATATTTTATCAAGTATATTACGTCAAATTAATTATCAATTTTTAGAAGAATTTTACGAAAATTTGCCCCGTTTGGTGGGAATTAAAATCAGATTTTTAGTAGATTTTAATAAAAGTAGATAAAATGTATGGTTGAAAAGTTATGGATCATACGAAACATGTGATCACAATTAATTGTTGATTTTAACTCAAATTAAATTTCTACCAAACATGTGCTTAATTTATTTAAATCCCCTTCAACTATTTGAGTCAAAATCACGTCGTGAACATTTCCATACCAAAATAGGATTTCAAAAAGTTGTTGAGAATTGGGATCCATATTCCCCATTCCATCCCACGTTGTATGTAGTAGAAAAATGTCCATTCAAATCTCCTCCTTTTTCTCCGGAGTGGATTGAGAGAAAATTCAATGAAAAAAATTCTTCTTCGCCATAAACATGGCGTCCATCTTCTTCTACATATGAATCACTTCTCAAGATTTTCGTACTTTGTTGCCATTTTCATTGGGGTCCTTCGATTCTTCCTGGAGGGCCCATCCCCATTCCCGTGCATTTTTCTTCAACACTCTTCTGCATAATGGGATATATATATTTTTCTGAATAACTTTGCCGTCTTTAAGGGGATTTTGTTCTTGTTTCATTCGATATCTTTCTCTGTTTTTCAATTATATTTTCGATATTGGAAAGTGTCAGCCAAGAAATGAGATGCTTCCCGTGTTTACGACTTAGGAAACTTTGCAGGAAAAACAAGGCAGTAGCTCAGGCCAAAGAGATCATTCCGCCAAACCCACCTGCTGGTACGTCTCTATGTTGTATTATTGTAAAATGTCGACCTCAACTCTGATGGAAAATCGGTCTTCTTTAATTGTTCAACGAATCAATGGCGTGTCATACTCAACTAGTTTTGCCTTTCTTAACAAATGAATAACTAAAAAAATGTCAGAAAGAAAATATTTTATATAAGAAGTTACATCCTCCCGACTAAACATGCCATAACGTATATGGTGGAAATAATGAAAATGCTGAAAGATTCAGAGAATTTTCTGTGATTCCTCTTTCTCTGCAGTAAACAGCAAACAAATTCCATTAGCAGAGGCTAATAGCAACAATGCTGAAGCTCATGGTGCAGTAGAAAATGGAAATAATGCCGCGAAGATTTTCACTTTCCGTGAACTTGCCACTGCAACGAAGAATTTTCGTCAAGAATGTCTATTGAGTGAAGGTGGATTCGGACGAGTATTTAAGGGGACACTTCAGCCAAGCTGTCAGGTAATACAGTTACCAACTTTTCTTTATTTTAACTTCAACAACTAGGCCCCCATGACTGTTAAACAAGACAACCTTAAATTTTTTCTAATCTTGAATAGGTTGTAGCTGTGAGGCAACTGGACAGGAGCGGGACACTAGCAACTAAAGAGTTTCTAGTCGAGGTTTTGATGTTGAGTCTCCTTCGCCACCCGAATTTGGTTTCTCTCGTTGGATATTGTGCTGATGGGGAGCAAAGGCTTTTGGTATACGAATACATGCCATCGGGATCTCTAGATGATTACCTATTCGGTATTTTTATTTATTTATTTTTGTATGCAAAGATTTGTGTTTCGATACTAAATGCTAATAAGAACATGCAATAATCTGTTACTATGAGACCTTAACTTTTATTGATGATGCTGTTCTCTTGATATTAAATAGATTATTTATTTATCTTTGTAGACACTTCAACAGAGAGAAAATTATTAGATTGGTCGGATAGAATGAAAATAGCTTCAGGTGTTGCGGAAGGACTTGAATATTTACATGAGAAGGGCAATCCCCCAATCATATATCGTGATTTAAAATCCTCAAACATATTGTTGGATGAAGAGTCGAACCCTAGACTCTCTCAGTATGGGCTTGCCAAGCTTGTACGGAGTGGGAATAAGATGCATGTAACACCAAGGGTCATGGCAGCTTACGGTTACTCAGCACCAGAATACGAAAGACAAGGTGAATTGTCACTGAAATCAGATGTATACAATTTTGGAGTTGTGTTACTAGAGCTTATCACAGGACGTAGAGCCTTTGACAACTCACGACCAGCAGACGAACAAAATTTAGTTACTTGGGTACGAAACTCAATTATGATTTGCTCTTTCACGTTAGTCGCCAAACTTTATCAAATCATACACAATGCATTTGTCTAACTGATTCAGCATTGTGCATATGAATAATCGAACAGGCACAATCTTTTTTCAGAGACCCGAAGAGATTTCCAGAAATGGCAGATCCACGTCTCAGTCGGGAAATTCCGGTGACAAGCTTAAATCAAGCTGTTGGAATTGCAGCCATGTGTCTTCAGGAGGATCCATCAGTCCGTCCTTTTATAGGCGACGTTGTGGCTGCTCTCAGTTTCTTAGCAATGGTTCCATCAGGTGGCGCCCTTCCTAAGCTTCTTTCAGCCCGTATCCCATCTACAAGTGAACCCAACGAAGATCTTAATCGACATATGGACAATGAACAAGAGGATAAAGGCAGTTCAGTTTTTGATACAGATTGTTGTTCAAGTTCAAGCAGTAGCAGGTACATCGAAACCTCCAGTCAAATGGATTCGAGGCCTGTTAGCATTGATGGATATGTAAGTCCAGGGGGTTGTGACAACACAAAAAACAGAGTGAGATTTAAGGATGAAAATGGTAATATATATTCTGCAGATGAAAATCTCTATTAGAATTTTATTATATTTAACATAATATATTTAGGAAAATTGTTTTATTGAGCTGAAGTGTCGTGCATAAAACATGTTTGTTTCCTAGAATTTCTTGTGTTTTTCTTTTCTACTTCTTCTTTTTTTTTTTTTTTGGGTGATTTTCTTTCTTGATTTTGCTGTACCCCTTTTCAAAGCAAGTACATTGAACATATTGTTATTCGGGGAGTTCCATCTAATGGTTCGTTTAAGGCTATTGAGTAGAATTATATTGTGAATCAAATAGTTCAATTCACTTGTCACTCTTATTGCCTTCCTTATTTTCCACCTTACATGTTTTAAGATTCTTACGTAACGTGGGTGAATTTTAAAACGTTTTTCAATATTTCAAGAGAAAATTATAAAAACAATGTTAATTTAATCAATTGTCTATTGATGCGCGAATACAAATAAAATAAGCTTGACGTGTTTTATTTAAAATTCTTTCAATTCATTTTCAACTTCAAATTCTTTTAATAAAATAATTTTACACGTTAATTACTTTTTAATCAACTAATCTCAAAAAGTTATTTATTACTTCAAACAATTTCTCCCAAAAGAAACACTTATCTTGGGTCAAAAACGTTTCCAAGAAAAATGGGTTCTACATTGATTGCATGTTTAATCATAAAATAAGCTGGGGTTTAATTGATTTCATTGCGATAAGGAACGATTTAGAGACAGTCTTCACCGTTGGGAATAAACCGTTAAAAAAATGAAAAAAAAAAAAAGGGAAAAAAGGGGAATACATGTCTTGATTCTTGAAACTAATAAAATGAATCAAATGATTTGTGGTTTTATTAGTTTTTTTTTTAAATAGGATAGGTCGTTGTTTGTCGGGCTTTATAAATAATATCACTTTTCTTTTTAAATGTAAAAGTTATTTTAAATAAATCGAGATCCTTACGCCCTTACACGAGCCAAGTCATCTAATACATTGAGCTAGCCCTGCAAACAACAATCATGCTACATGTACATCCTCGTTTATACCCATGTTTACAAAATTTACACTCGAAAAGATTTCACTCTATCTTTCACAATAAACACAATTAATCTAACCGCTCATTTTCTGTCATACGATCATGTGTACACGTTTTCTATACAAAATGACATTAGCCCATAAAGCAAATAGTGCAATTTACCCTTTTTAAATATACATTCGATCATATGATCATCGACTCTTCACTTTTTTCAAATGAATGTTACCGATTCAAAACATTTACATAAACACGACTCACTAGGAATCCTCAAAATGGTCTTGCAATTTGGGAGATCATTGAATTAATCCCATGTCTGAGCCGTATTATCTAAAAATTCATTTTTTTCAAATTTTTTTCAATCACTTGTTCTCCAAATAAAATAATTTTACACGTAAATACTAATATTTTCCTACTTTTTAATCACACATTCTCCAAAAAAATTACTATTATAAAACTCATTTTTAGATAAAAATGAAGCTCAAACATAGCCTAAACTATGAGTAGTTATATTCAAATCACACATTTTACTTGTTGCATCATAATTCATTGCACCTAAGGTTCATAAGGTTTGCTCATTATAGTCCTTTTGTCCTTAACTTTTTTTTTGTCGAGTTTTTTTTTTTTTTTTTTCCAACTTGATAGTAATTGTTTTCTCCCAAGAGGGCCATTGGGAGATAGTAAAATTGACAATAAATACAAAAGTGCGACATAATATTTTATCTTAATTTCAAAGAGAGCAAATGGAGTATTTTGGTAGAAATCATTACAAACAATGAGATATGCTAATTAATTAAAGTTCGAAGATAAAAATTTGACAAAAAATTTAGAGCATAAATGATATAATAAAAAAGCTTGAGGACCTTGCATGCAATTAAATTTAAAATTGGTGCAAATAAATTATTAAATATAAATTAAAAGGAGAAGAGAAATAATTAAAGTCCCAACTAAAGTCGCATGTATGAGCCAATGCGACTATGGGGTTCATTGTTTCCACAATCCCCGTCGGAGTTTCAAGAGCAATATAAAATCAGGTGCGTCACAGCATAAAATCTGCAAGTGCACAGTCTCTCCATCTATACATTCATTTGTTTCTAGGCCAGATCTCTTGACTTTTCTTCGGTGTTACGATTTTCGCACTTGTGAAGAAGAAAAAAGGTAACAATTTCTTCATTTCCCCTACAAATTATTTAAATTCAGAACCCAAGATCTCGAATAAAGTGTTTAAAAATTCCAGGTCTCATCTAATCTAATCCCAGTATTTATTTCCCCCACAAATTTTGACAGGTAATTCGATTGAATAGAGGAAGAAAGGGCAGGAAAATGGCAGGGGGTGCAGCAGGTGGGTTTGTGACGCGGGCATTTGAGTCTATGCTCAAAGAGTGCGCCAACAAAAGATACACTAATCTTCAGTCTGCAATCCAGACTTATATAGGTACATGCCCCAGATCTGTTACTCAATTTTTGTATTCATGCATGCAATTTTTTTTTGTAATTTCAAGTTTCTTTAAGTAAGCTTTCGCCCAGTTAATTTCTCATTGATAACCAAAGGAATTGTTGGTTAAATGGTTTTTTGTTATCTACTGAAACAAGCGTTTAGGTGAATCTTACTGGACTAATTTTTGTTGACGTCATTAAAAATTACCTTTTCTAGATGTTATTTTGGGTATGATGGATTCAAATGGACCATAGAAGAATTTGTAATGGGACACTCAATTTAAAATTTGCAATATGATGTGATTTCTTTTAATGGGTTATGGAACCGATAACATATATTGACACTAATTACTAGGCTTTTTTGGTCTAGATGATTATGATATAGCTTTTTCTAGATGTTATTTTGGGTATGACTGGATTCAAAGGGACCATAGAAGAATTTGTTATGGAACACTCAATTTACAGTTTTCAATATGATGTGATGGCTTTTCAATGGGTTATGGAACCGAAAACATATATTGACACCAATGACTAGGGTTTTGTGATCTAGATGATTATGATATGCCATAGTTTGAGTCCTAAGTTCTAGGTAAGTGCCATTCATGTGTCAACCAACTAAGCTCTATAGTCAGACTATGTGCTATTTATGTCTTGATAAAAATTTATACTTGTCAGCTGGACTAAGAATATGTGATAGTGGAGATGTAACTACTAGGTATGTATTATCTATGTAACCAGTTATATTTGGCAGGCTGACTCCATGCTCTTTATCAGCCATCCTGTTGCACTCTAGTTGAACGAATAAGGCTCATTTTCTTCACGTTTGGTCTAGCTTGTAATGCTATTTAATCCATTTTCACTGCAACCTGTTAGTTTTATTAATTTTTTTTTTTTTTTTTTTTACTTTTATTTTTATGAAGTATATATTTTTTATAAGTCTGGAGAAGATAGCATTTAGGTACATATGAATGAAGCTCAATCTGGGCACTAATCATTTCCATATGTTTCCATTCTTCTTATCTGCCATTAGTGTTTTCATATTTTTAACCATTTTTTATTAGAAAGGGTGAAATCATCTAATTCAAAGTTATTTCTATTCTAAACGTGAAGTAAAGCACCAGAAAAAGGCTTTTTAAAGGGTGATTTTTTACTTATCTATAGATGTCAGTTTTTTCAAGCTAACACATGCGAAATATCACTTGGAGGCTGTTACTTGGGTTGCATGGAATTGTTGAAGTTTCGAAAGAATATTTCTGTTTATGGACTAAATCTATAGGGTAAATTGACGAACCCAAGCTATTCCATTTACAGTATGCAATATTTCACGCCACTTATATGAACTATTTTAGTAAATTGGCACTCTTGGACGTACAAGTCTCAAGGTTGCTTGAAGAAAGTGAAAATCATGTTCAGCTTTTATGAAACCTGTGTACTATCAAAAGATATATATATTGATTATCTATCATACTAACGTGGATTGGGTTGATTGACTGCTTACTGAATGATTGTGTGTGAAAGCAAAAGCCATATACTTCTTACAAAATATGCTACGCGTGTTGATTGATTGTAAATTGGAACTACATAGTTTTTCCTGCTTACATCCTATTCAACTTTTGGCCTACGCTATCTGCATCATTTTACTGTTTAATAGTGGATTAGATTTAGGGGTTTCAGGAGGTGTGCATTTTTGTTTTTTTGGCGAGGGGGGATGATAATGATTACTAAAGAGAGGAGCAAGAGATGGCTACTCTCTCCCCGGGAAAATTTAGGGCTTCTTTCCTGTAATGTGATTTCTATTTACTATTTCACACAGTTTGACCACAACAAAGCTAAGTTCATGGTCCATTGTGTTCAGCTGCATAAATATTGCTAGAAGAAAGTTTCAAATCAATCTCAATCTCCTTCTCTGATCACTTGAAGATTAGGTTGTTAAGTCAATAACTTAAATGTATCTGAAAAAGGTATCCTGATTTCATAAATGTGTCAGTCCAGTTCATGCCTTCCAAAACCACATTTTTTTGTGTCAGGGAAGGAAATTCCACAATATCTTTCCACGAAATTCACAAGCTTATTCTATGACGAGCATTTGATTTGATGTTCAGATATATCTTTCTTCAATATCATGGATTTGTATCAAAATGCTTTTGAGTGAGAAGCATCAAATATTACACAGAAAAAAAAAATTTATGAGTACAACTTCAAAGCAAGTTTAGTAAGTGTTTATAAACTGTTGAAATTATAAATAGTTAAAAATGAGTGGTAGATCAGTGGGTTAGTACATGTGGGTTCCTTGAAATATATGGATAAAAAGTGGTTTGAGGGATTATAAACTTGATCAAAACATAGGCTCAATGTTTTAGAATATGAGAAGTAAAAAAATAAAAGAAAGATAAAAATGGAGCACTGGTGCACTTTCATTCCTTCTGATGGCATGTTGCAGGGTACTAGGTCTCCTAGACAGACAGGGAAACAATCTGGAGGCTACCAATTTATGGTTTTGCAATTAGATAGATAACAGAGAATGTTAATTTCAATTCCCAAGAACCTGAGCATATTGCCATGTAGATGAGCAACCCACTGTAGAGCAGAGGATATCGAATTACAATTGGGGGGAAGGACACGAGTATTTGATATGGAAAACTCGAGATGAGAGAGAGTTGACGAGGAAGAACTCACAGTTAGTTGTCGTTGCTTTTCTACCAAGGAAGAAGGGTGTTGAGAAGAAGCAATAAAATTTGAGAGTTACCAACAGGATTGAGGGTCCGAAGGTGAAGATTTTTGTAGAATTATTTGAAGTTTGCCGAAATGCTAAGGAGTGGAAGTTGGAGAGCTTGATTATGAGGTCTTTGACGAGATGCAGATGGGACTGTCAAAGAGACCGATAACTAAGGGCAGGGCTGTAGTTAGACAGGACTTATGGACATTGGAGTTCCATGATCTAAATTTAAGTGCAAGCAAGTGGGAGTAGGAAAGGAACATACATATAGGAAAGTAGGGGGGCAGTTGGTCACTGGCGAACCCTCTTTTCTTTTGTTCTTTTACCAGGAATGATTTCTTAAAGTTGAATTTGAGACCAGCTGTTTTCATCGATGACTACTTTTGAATATGGGTTTCTGGGTATTATTTCTATTGATTCTGGCAGGTCTATTTTTTTTT
>CAIGRB010173072.1:42391-60444 GCA_903798255.1 Fraxinus quadrangulata | reverse complement strand
TCTGATTATTTTCAATCATATTCACCATTTTTTCATGATAAACGGTGGATGGCGATGCTATGGAAAGTAGTATTAGTTTTGATCTCTACTGTGCAGTCTCTTTGTTTGCAGTATTCCAGTACTTCTCCTTTATCTTTGGTAGTTTCAATTTTTTTGGAACACAATTCTTTCAGCAATTTACCTGCAACTGATGCTGGAGCTGAACAATCTGCGACGGAATCAGATCAATCTAACAATGCTCCAGCTGCTGCTGAGGAGGTGGAATCTGCTAGCCTGCCTACAGACAGTAGTGGATCTATCACGACAGCCTTAGCAAGTGCAGGGCATACTTTAGGAGGAGCTCAGGCTGAGCTTGTCCTGAATCCACTTCGAATTGCATTTGAGACCAAGAACATTAAAGTTGTGGAGCTTGCACTGGATTGCCTTCATGTAGGTTCTTGTTTTGGTCACTGATATTCAGCTTTAAAAATTATTTTGCAGAAGACGTGTTTCAGTTACTTTTAACATTTGGCATCAGAAAGTTGATATTTTGTAATTCATACAGCTTTTTCTTGTTACTGTATATTCCTTGCGTGTATGATTGCACCTCCATGAATGTCACGGACGTTTTACCTATCTAATGAAATGGGGAGGGGAAACTGATTTTGCTTTTCAAACTGATCATGCTCATGAACACAAAATTACGTACCATACTGGATTTGAATATTTTAATGATGACATAACTGCTTGTACCAGGCTAGATGCTCATTTAAAGCACCTATGAACTTTTATTTGATGGATCTTAAACATTATGTATCTCATTCTAATCTGCTTAATTTTCGAAAACAGAAACTCATTGGATACAATCACCTTGAGGGCGATCCTGGTCTAGATGGTGCTAAAAATGCACAATTGTTCACTGATATTCTCAACATGGTCTGCAGTTGTGCAGATAATTCATCACCTGACAGGTATACTGTAGACACCCCAGCACATTGGACATTGATACTTTTTTTCTTTATTATATATTTGTTTGGTATTTACTGAATGTAACTCCTGAGAAAATGAAATGCAGCACTACTCTTCAAGTATTGAAGGTGCTTCTTTCTGCTGTAGCATCGACTAAGTTCAGGGGTATGCTTGCTTAATATTCCTTAGTATGATTTTTTTATAAATATGTTGTCATCACAATTTAGTGAACTTGAAATTGGGGAGAAAGAGTATTTTGTTATATTATATATGTTTTATGAGATCTGTTATTCATGTTTTTATGTTGGTCCCTTTTAAGTTTTCGCTCTAATATCATGTTGCTATTTTACTATCAATTGATAGAATGTTTCTTTCCGCGGAATAAGGTTGTGAAATTTTTGGATAGGACTAGTTGTGTAAAGCCTGAGTGATTGCAGAGAGTCGGGAAGTCAATGAATGTCAGAAAGAAGCAAAATAATAGTGCGTACAGAGGCATAGTATATGTTGCTCTAGGAAGGCCATACTTTTACTAATGAGAATAAGTACTCTTTTGAAGTTCATAACCAAGACATTTCGATAGTCATGTTCACTCCACTAAAATAGAAGTACAGGATAATTATTTTGTAAAACCTGTCAACTTGAAAGACTGAAAACACTTTGAAGTAAATAAACGTGAAAATTATGTAATGCACCTCATACATAAAATGAAACCTTTTAAGAGTAATACAAGTTGTGGTACATAATACTTTCAAGATGTGCAGAAAGGTTCAAGCAATCTCTTTATGCCTCAAATTGTCTCCTGGTGCCATTTGTTAATTTTTCTCCTTCTCAAGAGCCAAGATTTTTTAATTTTCTTGGCTTTGTAGAGCTTGCCATCGCCTCTAAGTCCCTTAGACTAGCCTATTCTCACCTTTAGTACATCCAGGTTCCCATTTGATTTTGGATGCTGCACTGGTCCGTTCTTGCCACCTGGCAATCTTCTACATGTGACTGTCCACAGATCTTCTACGCAGCAAATGTAGGCACTTTCTGAAGACATGATTTTGCAAAACTACATATCTGATAAGTTGTTTCATAAGTTGATGGTAAACCAAGCTGTTGGATTTTGCAACATGAAAAGGCATCGAGGATATGGAGGAAGCTACATTAACTTCATTATAGAGTTGGTGTTGTGGGATGATGGTTGATTTTTCTAATTTGTGCTTTCAGAATTTCAAATCCCTTGGCTTAGGTGTTTCTCATGTAATCACTTTGCTGTGGTTGCTTCACTTTGTTTAATAGCCACTTCAAATATTATTTAACCTCCTGTCAATAAGTTTCATCCATGATGGACAGAGGCACTATTGAACAGACCTAAATTTCTCAGATTTAAAAACGTTTAGTTAATTATATGTGCCGTCTTGCCTTGTTCTAATACAGTTCATGGTGAACCATTGCTTGGAGTCATCAGGGTGTGTTATAATATTGCTCTTAATAGGTAATGGTTCATACTTTGTCAAGGTTAGATTGATTTTAACTTCATATAGAGCTAATAGCGTCTGTTTTGGATGTTTAGCAAGAGTCCTATAAACCAAGCAACTTCAAAAGCCATGCTGACTCAGATGCTCAGTATCATATTCAGACGGATGGAAACTGATTCGGTATGCAATAGAAGTTTCATTTCAGAAATCTTTTGTTTCTTGCCATTAGTTGATTCTCAATAATCACTCCCTGGTGATTCAGGTCACTTCCCCTTCCAGTACTGTTGCATGTAAAGAAGCTACTTCGAAAGATGGGTCAAACACAAAGGTTGATCAAGTGTCATCCAGTGACCGGAACGAGCAAGGAATGAATCTGGGCGATGAACTTCAAAACTTTGTTGGTGGCACTGATATCAAGGTGCTTTGCTACTCTTATTTTTGTTGCTTGTACTATATGATTTTGCACTTTGCTACAGCTGAATAACTCTATACCAATTACCAAGTGTTTCACATATTTATGTCTTTTTTGAGTGAGAAAATTTTCCATCTGATAACTGAAAATTATGAGACGGAACTCGTTCTTTTACAGGGTTTAGAGGCTGTTCTTGAGAAGGCTTTGCACGAAGATGGTGAAAATGTCACAAGGTACAGATACCATATGAAGATTGAGATTGTTATAATTACGAAAAGAAATTTATGAATAACCCCAATAACATGATTTATGCACTCCATGTTTCCTCGCAGACATGGAGTGCAGATATCAAAAAGTTGAAGTCCATTCATCATATGTCTTTCAAATATATGAACTTGAAGTGTCTTGTTCTGTACATAAACAATAATCCACTTCTGGGTGCTTACACCTTCAACTTGTGGATTCTCTCAGAGGAAAGGACCTAGGGAGCATGAATATTGGACAACGTGATGCTCTACTTCTTTTCCGCACCCTCTGTAAGGTTTGTATGCAGCATCTTGTTTATATTCTACTCTAGATTCTAATTTGTGACTGTTTCGATATAATTTTTTGATATATTTGTAGATGGGTATGAAGGAAGATAAGGATGAAGTTACTACCAAAACGCGTATTCTCTCCCTGGAGCTTCTGCAGGTTAGTTGT
The DNA here is from genome assembly GCA_903798255.1 of Fraxinus quadrangulata. NCBI lineage: Eukaryota > Viridiplantae > Streptophyta > Magnoliopsida > Lamiales > Oleaceae > Fraxinus > Fraxinus quadrangulata. The sequence goes on along the minus strand of CAIGRB010173072.1, from coordinate 56,922 downwards.
GGGAATTTATCTCCAACTAGCAAGCTTGCATGTGATGGTTGGATGCTTAAGAATACTCTTTTAATTCCACGCCAATTTCTTTCAAACTACTCTGTATGTTTCGTACTAAGTTATGGTTGAATGGAAATTCACAGCCTAGAGAATGTATATACCCAAATTTCTGCTTATCAATTTTTCTTGTTTGGTTATGTATCAAGGTGTGAGAGGATTTCATTTGTTTGACCTCATACACCAAAGATTGTGAGAATGAAAGGCAATATATATTTTCAATTCCTTGCGTTCTATCTGGCAAAGTTTAGACAGACTGAAAAATGTGGGCTTTAGGCATAATGCATCGTTCTCCCTTTCTGTTACCAACTTTTTTACCTGCTTTACTCATCAAGAGTAGTCTCAAGTTTCTTCCTTTTCTCCTTCACTGTTCACCATTCTCTTTCCATTTGAAGTCCAGTTTCCTCCCATTTCATATATACTTGCAGGCAGATGAGTTATTTGTTTTTTCCATTTGCTTATTGTATTGAACTGTTGGCCTTTTTTCTTTTATTATATGTGGTAGCTGTTCACAAATTACAATCATGTAGGTATGTACAACCAATTCAGATTTTATCTTGTATTTGTGAAATATTTTAAATAATTGGACCAAGAAAGAGAAATGTTCAGTTTAGTAATTAATTTTTGGGATTGAAATACGGGTTTATTGATGAAATCATTGTATTAGTAAGATGTGTTAGATGAAAGCAATGGCCATGCTTATTCTTTGTGTGGGGAAAAAAATTGAACTAAGTGGATGTTGATTGTTTTGAAAAGAATTTAGTAATTTATTTATGCATGCTGTAGACTCATCACACATTATTTATCTTGTGGAATTTACAGGGTTTACTTGAAGGTGTTAGTCAATCATTCACAAAGAACTTTCAGTTTGTTGACTCGACGAAAGCTCACCTTTCATATGCATTATTGAGAGCATCAGTTTCTCAATCTCCTACCATCTTTCAGGTTTAGCAGATGTTTTCTCTTTTGGCTCGTTTTTATGTTTGCTTATATGAAGATTTGTGCAATTATATTGACAATAATTTTTTTTTTCATCGCAGTATGCAACAGGAATTTTCACAGTGCTTTTGTTGCAGTTCAGAGAAGGTCTTAAAGTATGAGAAAACTTCGAAAAGTTTGTGTAATAATTTCTTTATAAGAATTGAAACATTTTAATTTTGTTCTCTAGGCTGTAAACGTATGTTTATTCTTTTCAGGGTGAAATTGGCGTCTTCTTTCCTTTGATTGTTCTACGATCTTTGGATGGATCAGATCTTAGCCAAAAAATAAGTGTTCTTCGGTACAGTATTTTCCTCTAAAATGATTTTCTTGTTGTAACAAAACCTGTTTATATCTTCATTTTGTTTGAATATTATCTACAGTCACCATCCCTTAAAAAGAAATGAAAGAGAGGTTACTTGTCTTATGATATACAGAAATTTTTAGCCTTGGTTAGCCAAAATGTGGTTCTATGGTGTGCTATTTTTTTTGTGCGTTCTTTGACATCATCTAATCTAAAATTGGCAGGATGCTAGAGAAGGTCTGCAAGGATTCTCAGATGCTTGTTGATCTCTTTGTTAACTACGATTGTGATCTCGAAGCACCCAACTTGTTTGAACGCATGGTGTGATTCTTTTTGAATACACTGTTTTTCTCTGAGTTCCCTGATATATGTCTAACAAGTCATCTTTGTCTGATATCTTACTGTTCAGGTTACCACATTATCGAAAATTGCTCAGGGTACTCAAAGTGTGGATCCAAAGTCTGTTACCGCTTCTCAGATGGGATCAATTAAAGGATCTTCACTTCAAGTATATCCTATCTTGCTATATATTGTTCATTTGGCAACTGTTGTACTATTATTTCTCGCAACTTCTTTTCCGCCTGACATTGGTTCAAATTGTTTGATTGACACCTGTATCTTGACATTTAGTGTCTTGTGAACGTGCTAAAATCACTAGTTGATTGGGAGAACTCTCAGAGAGAATCACGGAAGCAGAATAATGGTGAACAGTCTGTTCTAGAACCTTCAACTACAGAATTGAGTGAATCAAAAATCAGGGAAGATTCCCCAAGTAACTTTGAGAGGTTGAAAGCTCATAAGTCTACCATTGAAGCTGCTATCTCTGAGGTATGTGGGTCCATGAGCATTTTGTTGTTGATATGCCCTACTTTCTTGAAAACCCCAATTTTCTGGCTATTTTATCCCTCAAATATGTAGGCCCAAAGCTTGTAAGAGCTCTTAACTTCATTTTTCAATTATGTAACAGTTCAACCGCCAATCAAGGAAGGGCGTACAATATCTGATGTCCAGTGGGTTGGTGGAAAATACACCAGCTGCAGTTGCTCATTTTCTGAGAAATACTCCCAATTTGGACAAGGTAGACTTTGTTTTGGTTTTGCTTCATAAATTCTTTGATTAAAAGAGTTACATTTAACTGATTTAACTTTCTCAGGCAATGATTGGTGATTACTTAGGTCAACACGAGGAGTTTGCCCTGTCTGTCATGTATGCTTACGTAGATTCCATGAAATTTTCTGGGATGAAATTTGATGTTGCAATTCGTGAGTTCCTTAAAGGATTCCGACTTCCAGGGGAAGCTCAGAAGATAGATCGTATAATGGAGAAGTTTGCAGAGCGGTAGGCATTTTTTGTTCCTCGACTTGTGTGCATAGGGGTATATTCAAATCTGTATATGAAGGACCCCCAATCGGGAAAAGTAAATATGGGAACTCAGATAAGTTTTTGAAGGGCCTTAAACGGGAAAATGAAAATAAAATAACATATAGAAACATTTAAGACATTGGTGCTGACATTGATACTGTAAAACCTTGAAATAATTGAAATACTTCTGTGAGGAAGATGTCTGGCATTCCGATTAGCCGATCTAAAGTGGTTTGAGCCTTGATCAATCTTTTCACCAGCTTGAGTGAAATAATAATCATAACAAATCACCTCTGGAAGAAGGATTTGTTGATACCCCTTAGGGTCCCTCTTATTTAATACAAGAAAAGAGACCTGTGTGACATATTGACTGGTAAATATAGGTGCTTTTTCTGCTTTCTCCTCGTTGGAACTAAAACCTGGACACGAACTATACATATTATGATATCATTAACATGGAAAATCCTACAAAATATGGTCATGAAAATGGTGATGGCATGAAAAAGTATTGTACTTCTACACCTACAAAATTTATAATTAGATGTGCCATATAAAAAATTCTATGCAAGCAGCAGGTATTCTGCAAAAAAACTAAGTAATTAGATAAGATAAATTTGTCTTAAAATTAAGCAATTACATAACAAACATGATTTTTCTTGTTCTCTCCCTTCCCCCTTAATAGAACTGTTTGTTGTAAGTTAAATTTACTTCTATATAGACGCTGCTTTAAAAGAGATTGTGCCTTGCGAAACAAAGCCGTCCAGAATTTTCTGACATTCAGATGATTTAACCCTTCCTCATGTTGATGTTAATAATTCCGACTTGAAACAATGTTTTATTTTTTGGCAGTTATTGTGCAGACAATCCTGGTCTTTTCAAGAATGCGGACACGGCATATATTCTTGCGTATGCTGTTATAATGTTGAATACTGATGCTCATAATCCAATGGTGTGGCCAAAAATGTCCAAAAGTGAATTTGTTCGAATCAATGCTAGGGATGATGCAGAAGAATGTGCTCCTCAGGAACTCCTAGAAGAGACGTATGATTCTATAATCAAAGAAGAGATAAAAATGAAAGATGATCCTGCTGGCATTTCGAAAAGTAGTAAGCATAAGCCAGAAGTAGAGGAGAGGAGCCGACTTGTTAGTATTCTTAATTTAGCTCTACCCAGAAGGAATTCTTCAACTGATTCAAGGTCCGAGAGTGAGGCAATTATTAAGCAAACACAGGCTATTTTTCGGAACCAAGGAGGAAAAAGAGGAGTTTTTTATACTTCGCACCGCATTGAACTTATCCGTCCCATGGTCGAAGCTGTTGGGTGGCCATTGCTTGCTACTTTTGCTGTTACTATGGAGGAAGGAGATAACAAACCAAGAGTTCTTCTTTGTATGGAAGGATTCAGAGCAGGTATACACATAACACATATTCTCGGAATGGATACCATGCGCTACGCATTCTTAACATCTCTGATCAGGTAAATCTCACTTTCCTTTTCTATATTTATGCACTGTTGATTGTCTAATAAGAGCCTATTTGAGCCCCATTTTTTTTCTCAAAATGCATTTTGGAATAGTATTCTGTTGGAGAATGTGTGGTTAAGAAATAAGGAAAACTTTTGGATTTGCGTGTAATATTATTTTATTGAAGAATGTGTGGTTGAAAATAAGAGAAGGAAAAATGTATTTTGGAAATAATTGGTACCAAACAAGGGCTAAGTGTTTCCTTATAGTACCTCTCTGATTTCTCACTATTTTTGTTTTTTGTTCTCTAAAGTTGGTGAATTTTGAATGCTTTTTTCCTTAAAAAGTGTCTGAACAGGATGACAAACCACTTTTTATGGGAATTTGGTAACATGTTTTTACACCATGGAAAACTTTGTGGAGCATGACAAATATATTTGTGAAAATGCATTGCAGATTTAATTTCTTACATGCACCAAGGGATATGCGTAGTAAGAATGTAGAAGCACTTCGCACGCTACTGGCTTTATGTGACACTGACACAGATGCTCTTCAAGACACATGGAATGCAGTCCTGGAATGCATTTCTCGCCTTGAATATATAACATCGTCGCCTGCTGTGTCTGCAACTGTCATGCAAGGATCAAATCAAATATCTAGAGACGCCGTTGTTCAATCTCTGAGAGAGTTGGCTGGAAAACCGTCCGAACAAGTCTTTGTGAATAGCGTCAAATTGCCCAGTGAATCTGTGGTGGAGTTCTTTAATGCTTTATGTGGTGTCTCAGCCGAGGAATTAAAACAGAATCCAGCACGCGTGTTCAGCTTGCAAAAGCTTGTTGAGATCAGCTATTACAATATGGCTCGTATACGCATGGTAATCTCTTCATCTGAAAGAGTTCCTACTCTACCCTTAATTTAATGTAAATGGAATTCTGTTGGGCTTTGACAACGTGGTTAACTTATTGGTTTCTGACCCAGCAGCCTTTAGCAATGTTTGTCTTTTAAACTGTCAATAATACTTTCAATTTGGTTATAGCTCCAGAGGCTATAAAGTGCTTGTAAGAGTACTTGCTGATCTACTTAGAAAAGATATGTTCGCATTTCACATTGTTTTGTTTATTAATCGTGTGGCACTGAGTAATAATATGACCTATACAATATAATCCATTTCGCAATATTTTCAGGTTTACTTTGTCAAGGGTTTCCTACCACATTGATGTGAACACTAGCATACAAAATGAAATATCTGAATTGACCTTTTGTCCATCTGTTTTTGAAAATTTGTTAGTACTCTGAATAAAGACAATCGGTGCAAACCACTTATCACTTGTAACAAATTGCATAGAAAGTTGTTTTAAGTCCTTTTCAGAATGTTTGGCAATGCACTGGCTGCATATGCCGAAAAGTTTCCTTTTATCTTTTATATTGACTAGGGACACATTTTGTTAGAGTGATGAAACATGTTACTCAACTATAAATGACTGATTTTATTATGAGGATGCATACGTCTTGTCACATGTGACACATGATGAATTTTATAAATTTACATGCACATTCGATGCTAATAGATAATCAAATCTATTTTTTAGGTTTGGGCCAGAATATGGTCTGTCTTGGCGAATCATTTTATCTCCGCTGGGAGTCATCGGGATGAAAAAGTTGCTATGTATGCCATTGATTCTCTACGACAACTTGGTATGAAATATTTGGAGCGCGAAGAACTTGCCAACTTCAGTTTCCAGAATGATATTTTAAAACCATTTGTCATTCTTATGAGAAGCAGTCGAAGTGAATCTGTACGGAGGCTTATAGTGGATTGCATTGTTCAAGTACGTATGCGTGACAATATGTTCTTTCAGTTTGTTGGTATTTATGTGTTTTTGTATGTTAATACACTTTTTTAGGGATAACAGATGATAAAATCTAAAGTTGGAAGCATAAAGTCTGGCTGGCGAAGTGTGTTTATGATTTTCACTGCTGCTGCTGATGATGACTTGGAACCAATTGTTGAAAGTGCATTTGAGAATGTAGAACAGGGTCAGAACCAATCTTTTCTGTTTCTTTCTTGTGGAGTATGTTTTATATAGTTATAGAGGATTGTTTAAACCTTGACTAACATGGTAGAGGGTGCAGTTATCTTGGAACACTTTGATCAGGTTGTTGGAGACTGCTTTATGGATTGTGTCAACTGCCTGATTGGATTTGCCAATAATAAGAGTTCTCACCGGATAAGTTTGAAGGCAATTGCACTGCTCCGAATATGCGAGGATCGTCTTGCAGAGGTTTGTTTTGAATTTTGAGCATTCATTTTTATAACTGATCTTGACTTCTTATTCTATGAATTTTTTTGTCCATCATTTCCTGTTCTCAGTTTTTGTAGGAAATCGTGAATGTAAAGAAGCTAGGAATGGAAATTGTAATTAATTATTGATTGTGATTTTAGGTTAATTGGTAGGTTGATTTATTTCCTAACTTAGATGATTATTTTTTCCTTTTCTTGTTCGTACATTATAAATAGGAGGTAATAGGGATGTTATTATTCATTTGAGAAATACAAAAAGATAGTTTTGGTTTTGATTTCAGTTTTCTTTTACAGATTACAACAGTTTGCTCAAAAATTAGTTGATTTTACTGCAGTGGGTACTCATTTAATTAGTATTAAAATGAATGTTGTGGGATGAACAAGAAAGAGCTCAAAAAGAATGGAATTTTGTGACAACCTCTAGTGAGCAGACAGGCAATCGCTGTTTTGTTAATTTTTTCATTTTCAGGGCCTTGTACCAGGTGGTGCTTTGAAACCAATTGATGCTCATGTGGATGAAACTTGTGATGTCACTGAGCACTATTGGTTCCCGATGCTAGCTGGTCTTTCTGACCTGACTTCTGATCCGAGAGCAGAAGTCAGAAACTGCGCACTTGAGGTTTTGTTTGATTTGCTAAATGAGAGAGGTAGCAAATTCTCCTCTTCATTTTGGGAAAATATTTTTCAGCGGGTCCTGTTTCCGATCTTCGATCACGTTAGACATGCTGGAAAAGATAATTTTATCTCTTCTGGTGATGAGTGGCTCCGGGAAAGTAGCGTTCACTCGCTTCAGTTGTTATGCAACCTTTTCAACACTTTTTACAAGGTATCATAAGTAGTTGATCTTAGTCATTACTAGTAAACATGTAGCTTCTTTCCCACCTGTTCACCCTTTCTTTCCCCTATTTACTGCTCCTATTCTCTATGCATTTAGTGGATATTTCAGTTTTTTCTTTCTTGGTTATAGTCATTTTCTGTTTGTCTGTGCTACTGAGTTGTTGGTTCACTGTATTTAGCTATATGATATTTTGGTTCATTGAACAAAATGTGCTTGTAAATAACGTATTTTTTCGTCCTTTAACTCGCCCTTGAAGAACTCTCCTTCCTAGTAATATTTTAGTCATAGTAGGTATGACACATGAAGAACTCTCCTTCCTTTAACTCTCCCTTGAAGAACTCTCTTAATATGTTAATATATTTCTGCCTTAGTAGTGGTTGACTTAATGTTTATTTGTTTTCCTTATATAGCCTCTATCCAAATGGATTTCCTGAACATCCTATTCCTGTACCAAGTATAATTCTTGCTTTAACCTCTCAGAGATCATCTAGTTATGGTGACATGTGCTGCTGTAATTACTGCCAAGTTATCTACTTGCTGTTTTCTCTTGTGATCAATTCATGTAATTTTAAAAAATTTGGAAATCATATTTGCCGACTTTCACTGCTGCATAGATCGTGATTCCTGACATTTAAATAATCTTCTGATGATTTACCATTCATTATATATAGGATGTGTGTTTTATGCTGCCTCCACTACTCAGTTTGCTGTTAGATTGTGCCAAAAAAACAGATCAATCAGTTGTTTCCATATCTTTGGGTGCATTGGTGCATCTTATTGAAGTTGGAGGGCATCAGTTTAGCGAAACTGACTGGGATACTTTGTTGAATAGCATAAGGTGCATGTTCCTTTTTCTTTTCGTTTTTGATAAACTGTAAGGAGCATATATGCCTTAATATTTCATTTTATTGTATTTTGTGTAACAATGATTTGGTTCATTTTGTCCAGAGATGCTTCATACACAACACAGCCCCTGGAGCTGCTCAATGATTTGGGTTTCGACAATTCGAAGCATCATAAAATATTTGCAAGAGTTTCAGATGCCGCTTTTGTTGTTAATCCTTCAGTATCTGGTGGAAGTAACGCTTCAGATAATCATCATAATAACTTCTATGAAAATGGGGATACAGTGGGAATAATGTCCTCGAGTTCCAGTATTGATGGCAATGCACTGGATCGTAATCCAGAAACAGGGCTTCGAGCAGATACGGAGGGATCTGAAGGTTAGCAATGATCTTACGCAATCATTGCTTGGATTCTTGTATGACATGTTTGATAGAGAGGATTGGACTGTATCAAAGAGTATTATAGAAGAAAAATAAGCGAAAATATTGTTTTCTATACTGTCTAGTCCTACTTGGTACCTTGTTCTGCACATGCACTTAAAAGTAAATTCTATCAAGATTTGAAATAAAAGCATAAGTTAACGTCTTTTGTAGGCATGCCATCACCTTCTGGAAGAGCCACAAAACGTACTGATGGTGGAGGCCTACAGCGCACTCAAACAATAGGTCAAAAAATTATGGGAAATGTGATGGAAAACATTTTTGTGAGAAGTTTTACCTCAAAACCAAAGGACCGTATCTCTGATGTTTTGTCACCGTCTTCTCCGTCCAAGGTTAGCACTTGGTTTTTATTTTGTTTATATGTTTTGTAAGGTTTTGATTGTTCAAATTTCCCCAATACATATTCGTGAAAAGCTTTCACGTTGCTCTTTTGGTCATTGAGAACATTTCTGGGCTTGACTCTCAAGTTAAATTCGAAGGAAGATTCCAAACTCCTATTTCTTCACTGTTAAAACAGCGCTCTGTTTTGCCCCTATGGAACAAGCCAATAATGTAATAATTGATACATGTGAACTGTAGGAGTAAAAAGGAAAAAGAAAGCTCAAACTGGGGACGTGTTGAATCCTTTGGTGTTAATGTAAAGAAAGAAGACTCGATACAATTTTATCCCTTTTTTTGGAAGGGAGGGTCCACAACTCTAATTTACTCCACCTATCTGTCCCACCAACCCAACAGGTGTTTGTTAACTTATTGGATTTTTTTGGAGCTGTTGGACTGTTGATTACTATTTGCTCAAAGGAGTCACCATTTATTCACAGGGAAATGGTACTGAAATTGAGTCCGAAGTTCTGTAGCACGGTTGACAGTAGATATTGAAGTATGTGAGTGAACTTATAAATGAGAAATATTAAGAAGCCAGTTCAGTTAATGGAAAATGGGACAGAATTATACACCTCTAGGTACTTTGTATAATGGAAGATTGCAGTTAGAAAGTCATTAAAAATTCAAATATTGCTAGGAATTTATACAAACTTGTCTTCGAATGTAGAAAATTGAAAGGGATGAGACTGCTAAATTTCCAAGTGTTCTGAAATACTTAGGTTCTGTGTAGATAAAATCTCTCAAATAAATCAATATTTTATATGAGTAAGTTTCTAGAGCCCCTACCTAAGAAAAAGATGTACCGTGGGTAGCGTGTATAGTTTAAAAAATGGCTGATCTGTTGCTTTCTTTCATTCTCTTGTATTTAAGAACAATGGTTGCTATTGTTTCTTTATTCAAGAAAGATATTTATTCCAGCGACAGATTGTACCAAGACCACATTTTCGCCATTTTATTGATATAAGAAATGCTTCATTAGATTGCATTGTTTTCTAATTAATTCTTTTTTCTCTTTTGAGTTTTATGAAAACTGGATTTGATTTTTTTCTCCTTCTCTAGTTACCTGATACTACAGAACCTGATGCGAGAGAAGAGGAGGAGAGTCCAATGCTGGGAACCATTAGGAGCAAATGCATCACGCAGTTATTGCTTTTAGGTGCCATTGATAGCATTCAAGTATGAATCAGTTTCTTGTGCAATCTTCAAATCGATTTCTTCTACGAAAATTTGTTCTATTACTTACTACACTTTTCTTATCTTTTTTTATCGTTACACCGTTTTAAAATCGATTTTCGTTGGTCATGTCTCAATTTCTGCACAAAATTACGATATGTTTATGTTTATCTCTTACCCATTTTTCACATCGGCAGTCCCAGTAGTCGCGGCAAGTTCAGGATATAGTGAAACAAAGTTCTTTCTTTTAACAATATAAATATTAAGACTGAATAAAATGCCACAAATTGATCTTGGAATGAGAAAATTCTCAATGTAATTGATGTTAGAGAGTACATTAGAAGTACATTTTGCTATCGTGCTCTGTCAAATTAAGTCTAGGTAACAATTTTGTAGTTGATACATTTCTGACTTGCAGAAGAAATACTGGAACAAGTTGAATGCATCACAGAAGATCACCATAATGGACATTTTGGTCTCTGTCTTAGAGTTTGCCTCATCATACAACTCATATACTAACCTCAGATTGCGGATGCACCAAATTCCTGCTGAAAGGTTGCCAGCATATTCAGAATTTATAATATTTTCTCTTGATTTTAAGTTTGATACTTCCAAGCCACATGCCTATTTTATAATGATTTGAGTTTTTGCTTGACAGACCACCACTGAATCTTCTTCGCCAGGAGTTAGCTGGAACGTGCATCTATCTGGATATCTTACACAAGACAACAGCAGCAGTTAACATTGAAAAAGAGGAACATGTTAAAGAAGAGAAACTTCAAGGAGTAGCTAAAGAAAAGCTCGTGTCTTTTTGTGAACAGGTTCTAAGGGAGGCATCTGATTTTCAATCTAGCATGGAGGATACAGCTAATATGGATATTCATCGAGTTCTAGAACTACGGTCTCCAATTATTGTCAAGGTGTGAAATATATGAAATGTTACATTTTACCTTTCCATTGTACACTTGCAGTTTCACATATTGCATAGTTCCCTTTTGGTTGCAAGGGGATACCTTTACACTGTATGCTGGCCATCCTCTATTCTGGAAATATAAGGTCATCTGAAGAGTATCTGCATTAAGCCAGCTGAGGATTAATTAGCTCAATGTTTCGTCAGATTAACAATTATTGATTGATATCAATTCTCAGAACCTATAAGTGGAGCTCATTACTAATTAATATTTTTTTATTTTCCTTTTCTTGTCCTGTTTCTTTGGGACCTGTGCATGCACATGTATTAATAGAGAAATGGAGAGAATACAAGGGAATGCATGATGCTAGACAAATGCAAAGGAGTTTGAAAGAGGAGATGAACAATGCAGATTGTTGTTCGTTTTTGGACAAGCTATTTTCAGAAAAATATAATGGCTGCTTTTGCTCATTCTAGACCCTTGAATGTTGCTCCTTAGTTGTAAGATGGATGTCAAAAGTTCCAAATGCTAAGTTAAACAAGAAATTAAAGATTTCTGATTTGTGGTTTGAGAAAAAAAAATAATTAGTTTTAATATTGTCAAAAACAGAAGTCAGTTGGTATTCAGTACAGGCGTGGGGAATTGAATCAAGACTTTGGACGTAGACTGAAGGTGGTAAGGTGTGGAAGGAATATAAAGAAATGAAGGCTTTGCACTGTTACATGTTTGAGGACAATATTGCCAGGCTTTACCATTTCAGTGACTGCATGAAGACTGGAGACTTGAAATTCTTAATTCATGACGTTTTCCACGATCGTAGGCGTAAATTTAAATTGGCAGAAATGCAAGTACTTGTTGAAAAATGTACATGCAATTTGACTGGTTTATTTATGCTTTTCAGCAAACATTGCATACGTTCCTCTTGATAATGATTCAAGTTGCAACTTACAATAATATTTCATGGTCTTTCAGGTGCTGAAAGGCATGTGTGATATGAACTCCCAAATATTCCGAAATCACCTCAGAGATTTCTATCCATTTATTACAAAACTTGTCTGCTGCGACCAGGTAAACTCTGCTCCCAGAATGTATATCACCCTTACAATTTATACCCTTTGTTATTGAGCATTAACAATTCCGAAACTGTACGATTAAAGAAATTTAAATCTTTGGTTCGGAAATGCAATTTTTTAATGGTCATGTGATGCATCAACATATTAAATGGTCGTCCTATATATCAGATGGATGTACGTGGAGCGCTTGCAGATCTTTTCAGTAAGCAATTGAACACATTGTTGGTGGCATAGGAAATTACGAGAGGGATTCACCAAGTGTAATTCAGAGGTAATCTTTCCTTTGGCGGAGTAAGTGGGGATGCCTTTCTGGGAAGCATTGCTTACTTTTTTCTCCATTGGTCGTATAATTCTGTCTTTGTGACTGTTCTTTACCCTTTTTCATGGTTATTTTTGATGGACTACGTATATGAGATGGAATAGAATTAGCAGCTATCTTGTGGTTCCTGTTTTGGATGCCTAGTATATTATGGCATCTCTAGTGTAAAAAATGAGAGTGGATTTCATTGGGTTTGAATTTCAGATAGTGAAGGTTGGATGTATGTGTTGTGTTATTTGCCCGAACAAAATTATACATTTTTGAACTATAGTATATGGATAGAACTGAACGGTATCGTGATTAAAATTTTAGTTTGTTTTTCTTTCTTAATACTGTTTTAGTGGTATAAAAAAGTCAAATGATGTTTGACAAACAGAATGTGTTGTCATCACAATTCATCTACTAGTCCATCATAATTAACCGTGGCCAGCCAAACTGGTCCGTGCAAATTTTTAAAATTTTCCGTTAAAATCCTAAAAACTATAAAAAAGAAAAAAAAAATTACTAATATTTTGGCATGGTTCGGGTCCGTGACCCTAGCTAGTTTAGAACCGTTGAGGCCTATCTATATTGACACTTGTGTTGAAAGCTATATTTTCATAATTCTAAATATTAAAAAATCAAAGCTGCCACATGTAATTTTTTTTTTTTTTATATACATCAAATTTGACATTCTTGAAAGCTATATTTTCATAATTCTAAATATCTTCTTCTTATGTTTCTCTCTGTAAAATAAAAATTAAAACTACTAACTATACATTCCAAATTCACAACAAGGATTATAATAAAATTAAAGATATTGACATACGCAATGGTATGACAAATTCAACGTGGGGGGTGACAATAGACACTTGAACATTCCGTTCTCTGTAAAAGATCCTCAATGTACAATCAACTTACATTTTTATTTCAATTCAATCTACCACTCTTACTAAAATCGTTAGGTGTTCTGACTTGATTTGCCAAATCACAACAAAGCACTAGAGCCTTTAAACATAAAATACAACATTTATCCTTTTTACACATGAAAAAAAATTGGGTCACAAGGAATATAAATAGGGTCACGCATTCAATCATTTTTATTAATGGACATAATCGTCAATTAAAACGTTAGGTGACCAATATAAAATAAACTTGTAAGTTGGGCGATCGCCAATGAAATTTTCATACTGGCACCCCACTCGTAAACTAATGATGCTAAGACAAGGTTGTAAATGGATCGGATATGGATCAGATCTGTCTATATCATATCCAATCCGATAAGAAAATTATTCGATCTGATCCGATCCAATAATCCAACGAATATTTGATTGTTAAATTTATGTCTGATTTGCTATGTTATCAGATATCCGATCCGATATTAAAAAAAATAGGGGAAAATCAATGTTGGAATCAAATCATTATACAATAAAAAATTGAAAATCGTCAAATAAACCGTTAAACCGACCGGTTAACCAGACCCCACCTATTTTTACTAGCAAGTCCAATAGTGACTTCTACCACCATGATGTTCCTTTTTAATGGAGGTATCATCTTCTAGTTTTCTATTGAAATTCGATGTGGGATAAGGTAAAATTGAATTTCAATTCTAAATATAAATATTTTATTTCATTATTTCCATTAACAAATCAAATTATTTGTTACATATTAATTATTAGTTTTTGAAGTTGTAAAATAAATTACAATAATGTGTCAAGACAGGGATGTAAATAGAACGGATATGGATCGGATCTGTCTATATTCTATCTAATCCGATAAGAAAATTATTCGATTTGATCCGATCTAATAATCCAAATGATATTTGATTGTTAAATTCATATCCGATTTGCTATGTTATCGGATATTCGATCCAATATTAATGAAAATTATGGGAAAAAAATCAATGTTTGAATCAAATTATCATACATTAAAATTGAAAATCGTCAAATAAACTGTTAAACCGGCAGGTTAACCATAAATCAAAAATTTGATTTTTCCAAATAAAATGATTTTATGTTCTTTAAAAAATTGGGAAAAATTCATAAATCCTACTTTAAGTATAAACTATTTCAAAAATAAGAAAATAACTTTAAAATTTCAAAAATCAAATATTTG
>CAIGRB010173072.1:22770-39137 GCA_903798255.1 Fraxinus quadrangulata | reverse complement strand
ATTTATTTTAGTTACAAATGATTCGTCGAATTGTTTCTCACGTTTGTAGATAAATTCCACCGTTACAAAGGAAAGGAAGAAAACCTCGAATATTTTTCTACTTCTTCTGGGCCAAATTTCGGTCCTCAATTCTCTGTCGAAAATATCTCATGAATTCTAGTCATATAGCAATGGACGGTCAGAATGACGATGATTTATTCTCCACAAATTCTCACCGAAGTAGCAATTTCCACTCTTACTCCGGGAATTTTACTGTCAATTCCGATGATGATGAAGATGAAGTTAGCATCAGCACAAGATTCAGTCTTGATGAAGCCTCGTCAAATCATCAAAAAACCCCTAAAGTATTCGACCGGTTTTACAACTCGTCCTCATCGGAGGATGAAGATGATGGAGTCAGCGGATCATCGCAGAATGATTCTGTTCAGAAACGGCTGGATTACATGATCCAATTTCTTGATCGGAAGCTTTCTACTTCGACATCACCGGATTCTAGTAAAAACGAGCCGTTGCCAGAGTTTATTGGGACCAATGGAGGGAGCGAGGTGTTTAAGCCGCCGTTCAGGGCCCCTGTGCACCCTGGCCGTCCGCCAAGTTTGGAGATAAGGCCACGCCCTTGGAGAGAAACCCAAGTGGCGTGTTTTTTGAGGAACATCGTTTGTGTGAATGACGATGCTCGGCCGCAGTTATGGGCTGGTTCAGAGTGTGGAATCCGGGTTTGGGATTTGAAGAATGATACATACGGTTGTGGGGCTGAGGAAGGGGAGGAGGGGACTTTGAGGTATTGGGAGTCTGTAAAGTGCCCAGCGACACTGTGTGTGGTTGGGGATACTGGCAGTGGAGTTGTGTGGAGTGGGCATAAAGATGGGAGGATTAGGTGTTGGAAGATGATGGATTTTAATGGAAATGGGAATGATACTGGTAACAGGAGTGGGTTCGAAGAGGCACTTTCATGGCAGGCGCATCGTGGGCCGGTTCTCTCCATGGCTATGACATCTTATGGTATCTTACTATCTTGACTTTTCTAGTAAATATTTTTACATCTCGTTTGATTCCATCAATCATAAAGGACGACACAGTGGTTTCAAATTCTTCCTGAATACTGACAATGATTTAGTTTAGAGAGAGAGAGAGGTGACTAATGATAGCTTGTTGCAATTTTTAGGATATCTTGTTTAGTCAAATATTTTCTTAAAGTTTTTGACAATTTATTGCTGGGGTAAGTAAATTTGATTTTAGTTTGTTGTTTATTTAGGTTCTTTTTCTTTTCTGGATTATCTTTACCTCGAGGCCTGGTAATGCATGCATGTGCATGCCAATGAGTAGCAAATGAATGTCTGATGAAAATTTGTCTCAATGTTTAGTACAAGATAGTTAATTGAGTCTGACTTTGAGTCAATTAAGAAAATGAGGGATTCAACCGAAAGTTCTATAACAGGGAGACTAAGATTCCAAGTTTTTGGATCCTTGAACATAATTATAAGTCACGACTCCGTTACCAGTGTAATTGATGAAATAATTTTCTTAGAAAGGCTCGAAAATAGGATTGTTGCTGCTTTGATTTAGGACTTATTGGGACAATTCGATACATTGCTTCATTGTGGCCCGTCATTTCCAATTGAAAATGTATTGAGTATTAGAGATAGCTATTAAAGTCGGCCTTCATTTCTAATAGAGTGGTAGTGAACACAAAAGTAGGTATTTGTAGAATTCATTGATTCGTTTTTTGACTGCTGATGTCAATTGTTATGGTATACTATACTCAGGTGCCAATGTTTTATCAACTTTTTGAACAGTGTGAATGTATGTTCATTTTCACCTCTGGAGTCCTTTTAGCATCTGGACCATTGTGAACAACTATATTGACATTACGGAGTAGATTAAGCACCATAATTGGTTATGCTTCTGTGCTTCAGAATTAAAAAAGTTGTAAGTAGGAAAAAGTTTTGGGTTTACGTATGGTTGAAAATGAGTATGTAGAAAAAAGAGTTTTGAAAGAATGAGAGATAACCTGGGGCTAAACATCTTCAAGAAAGACCTTCCCCCGCCCCTGAACTCACCACACAACTGCATACAAGTGGTGCCTTAGGCTCTATTTGTATTTAAACTTAGTTCTCTTATTCAAATGAACAAGATAATGAGCCTCACCAAAATGCGGTATGGATTTAATATTATTTTATATGCACTAAGCGGGAATATCCTTGTTATTTTTTACACTGATCATATGAAAACTATAACTGATTCTTTTTTATTTTGGGCCACGCCATCTTTCAGGAGTTTCTGGTGAGAGTTATTCACTTATCCATCTAGTTTTTGCAGCTTGATGTCCACCAGAAAATAAACCTAGAATCTAATAGATTCAGTGTTGAAATTCAGGTAACGGTCCACTACATCTAATGCCACCATTGCTAGAATGTAAATAATAATGAAAATAGCGTTCTCTTCTTATGGAGATGATATTTGTGGTTCAGTTGTGGGAAAAGTAAATGTCTTAGAATTGAGAAATTTGTTGCAATGTGTCTTGTCTTGTTCAAGTCGATGAAGACCGAGATGAGCAGGAAGTTTAGCAATTATACAATGGGTTTGTTTTTCTTGATTGAATTACTCAAGAAAAGGAAAGTTACAGTTCTTTATAGCTAACTACTGAATGCTACTTTTGTGATCTGCTTTGGGCCTCTTCTTTTAGCATTTAGCACACTGGTCCATATTTGTATTTGGCTTTTGTGATAGTGTATTTGGGTTGTGCCCCCTTCTCCCAGGCCTTCATAAACTTCATTCGTACAAGAGAAAAACGAAGTTTTCCAAGAATCTGGATAACATTTATTTCTGTTCATGAATTCACACGATGTTCTTTTGTTTCCCACATTCTCTACCATTGGGTGCTCTTCAGCTTCTGCCTGGGAATTTCAAGCACAACCTTTTCTTGGAAATTTATTCTCTCCACTCATCTCTATCATGATTGATTGGAGCATCTTGTTCCCTTTTCTTGCATTTCTTGGGTTATTGAAATCACAATAAGCCTAATATTTATAGATCCTTCATGATCATGTTCTCTAAGTTTTTTCTTTAATGTAGGAGACTTATGGTCGGGATCTGAGGGTGGAGCAATTAAGATCTGGCCTTGGGAAGCTATTGAAGAATCCCTATCTCTAACAATTGGAGAAAGGCATATGGCTGCTTTATTAGTAGAGAGGTCATATATTGATCTGAGGAGCCAAGATGCACTAAATGGTGTTGGTTCCTCTAATATCATGTTCACTACGGATGTCAAGTATATGTTATCGGATCATTGTGGAGCAAAGGTCTGGAGTGCTGGCCATGTATCATTTGCACTGTGGTAAGCTCGTACTGGGTTATTCTGGATTCAGATGTGATCTAAAATTTACCCCTGTGCTATTCGATTAATTCTTGACAGTGAAATTACTGAAGTTTGAGAATGCAATCAATTCTTCTGTGACATGGTTAATAGGTAGTAGCTGAAATAAAATTGTTTCTTCAAATACCAAATGATATGCTCACTTATAGACATATTTGCCTTCCCGCATACAGAAGTCTTCTTAAGACATACCAAGCGGTGTAAACCCTTAAGCTTGGTTTTATACAGCATCATTTACGGACGTAATATGGATTTAGGAAGTATGATTTCTAAGATGAATCTTCAACGTGTACTATTTTATTTTTATGAGAGTTCCATTTTGCATCTTGAGAGTTTTTACTTTCATGTTTTTAAGCATTTTCAGCTTAACATCAATTTCTTGGTATATGTGAAGCTTATACATTATAAGAATGTATAAGTGGTTTACTAAAATGAAATCCAGGAGTTATCAGAGGGAATCAGGGCCATTATATGATAAGATTCTTACTTGTCTTTTGTTAGTTTCTAGATTACTTGTTATTGGATTGTCTTTCTAGTCCTTCAATTATTTTTACTGAGTTTATTTATCATGATGTTCTATTTCATAGGGATGCTCGAACAAGGGAGTTACTGAAACTGTTCAACATAGATGGTCAGATTGAAAACATGTCATCAGTGCAAGATTCTCTAACAGAGGAAGAAGCGAGAATGAAGTTTGTATCTGGTTTGAAGGAGAAGCCACAAAACTCATTTAATTTCTTCCAGCGTTCCCGTAATGCCATATTGGGAGCAGCAGATGCTGTTCGTCGAGTAGCGGCAAAAGGAGCTTTTGGAGATGATAATCGAAGAACTGAAGCACTTGTCACTAGTATTGATGGAATGATTTGGACTGGATGCTCAAATGGAGTACTTGTGCAGTGGGATGGAAATGGCAATCGCTTGAAAGAATTCCAGTACCATTCTTTTGCTGTTCAGTGCCTTTTTACATTGGGTTCACGAATATGGATAGGTTATGTAAGTGGCCACGTGCAGGTATTGGATCTAAATGGTAATTTACTTGGAGGATGGGTGGCTCATAGTAGCCCTTTGATAGATCTGGCTGTTGGAGCTGGTTATGTTTTCACCTTGGCGAATCATGGTGGTATACGTGGATGGAGCATTACATCTCCTGGACCACTTGATAATATACTGCGTTCAGAATTGACTGGGAAGGAGTTTTTGTATACAAGGCTGGAGAATTTGAAAATATTGGCCGGAACTTGGAATGTTGGACAAGGAAGAGCATCTCCTGATTCCCTTGTATCATGGCTAGGTTCTGCAGCTGCAGACGTTGATATTATTGTTATTGGGTTGCAGGAAGTGGAAATGGGTGCTGGTTTTCTAGCAGTGTCTGCTGCTAAAGAAACTGTAAACACCTTTTTTCTTTCTTAGCTGTTTTTTTATTTTTTTTCTGTTTTTGGGTAAATCTTCATGTTTTCACCAGGGCAGGAAGATATTATCAAAGATTGTTGGCATACGATCAGTTCAGAAACGATTTAAGATATGTTCTGCATGCAAACTTTTGAAGAATAAAGGGAATTATTTCTGTTTGCAAGTGACTGCCATTGATATCAGTACCAGTTGATTTGTGTATTAGTGCATCCTAGAAAGTTATTATGATGCATATGCATGAAATGAGGTTGAAGAAACTCTATCACATGGTATCCCTATTATGGAGACAGAAACTGTATACATCACCCCATAGTAATTTTTTCCTTTTTACACTTGGAATGATCAAATCATCTGTTACTTGTGCTTGGCAGTTTGTTAATTCTTTGAAACGGTTAATTGCTGAAGATAGAATGTGTGTGTGTCCTTTGATTCTGCCCTTTTTTTCTTTTCTAATCTGGGATGAGTGAGTTGCATGTTGCCATATTCATATACACATGCATTAAATGCAGATGGGTCTTGAGGGTAGTGCTGCAGGGCAGTGGTGGACAGACATGATAGCAAAAACCTTGGATGAAGGGGCTATTTTTTCACGTGCTGGCTCCAGACAGTTAGCAGGCCTTCTTATCACTGTGTGGTTAGTATTGGATTGCATATGGAAAATTGGTGAATCGTCGATCCTATTATTTAGAAGTTGAACATATATGGGATGTGTTTTTGAACCTGTAGTCGTAATAAATCATGCCGCAATTTGAAATTTAAATTAGTTTCATCTGCTTTTGATTGCCTTGATGAAGGTTTCCCTTCTCAAGCTTGTTTTGGAAAGGGCATTTTGGGATTACAAACTCATGTTATTTAGTTTCTTAGTATTCTTCTTTTCCTTCATTTGTAAAAATATTGTTGATTACTTCATTTAAACCTATGTGCTTGTTTTGAGGGCTGCATAAATGATGGCGATCCCATTTTGATGAAATGTATATGCATGTGATATATCTAATTCAGTTTCCCCTTGTTGTGATTGGTCCCCTTCCTTTTCTGTAACATGAAAACTGGGGAAAATTAAACCTTCCATAAAGCAAGTTTGCATTAAAAATTTTCCTATGCATATATCCTCCCATTACTGGCTCCTATTTTCATGGATGTATAGTTTCTATCTCTAATAAACAAATATTATCTTTTAGGGTTAGAGTCAATATCCGAGGCCATGTTGGAGATATTGATGTTGCAGCAGTTCCTTGTGGTCTGGGGCGTGCTATTGGTAATAAGGTATGATTTTGTTTGTCCACTCAAATAGATGATCGTGAATCAACTATATAGCTTCAGTATAAATTGTTTTTCTTTTGTATAATATAATCCCTCTAGATTTCCCATTATTTTAAGTACATTCTATCTTATCTTTACCCTATTATTGTTATAGATAATGTAGATACCTAAATCTGCTTGATTATCTACTTTTGCAGCATTATTTATGACATTTTGTGATACACTTCACCTTAGTCTAATTTTTGGGGTTGATCCTTCATATTGGATGTACATTTATCTTCAGTAGAACTGAATTGGTTGTTCGTTGAATAGGTCTGCGCATAGTATGCTTATAACACATTTTTCTGGTCTATATTAATTTGGCTAAAGTTCTTCTGAGCAGGGAGCAGTTGGTTTGAGGATGAGAGTGTATGATCGGGTAATGTGCTTTGTGAACTGTCACTTTGCTGCACACTTAGAGGCTGTTAGCAGTCGAAATGCTGATTTTGATCATGTATATCAAACAATGGTCTTTAGTCGACCGTCTAACCTTTTCAATGCTGCTGCTGGTATAGTGTGATACCTATTTTTATGTTGCTTGCTTGCTTGCCTGGTCAATGTATTTATTTCCGCTTGTTTATAGTTCATGCTTGCCCTTGGTCCTTTCTGTTGCAGCTGGCGTCTCATCTGCAATTCAAATGCTTCGCAGTACAAATGTATGTATCGATACTTCTACTATCTAGTCTCTTTATTTCGTTGTGGCGGCTTCCACTGTTTATTCTATTACAATGTGTCTTTCATAAAATTTAATGGGCTAGAATATGTTATTAATACCGATGTTTGTGCAGGCTATGGCTATTAATCAAGTTGATGGGATACCAGAGCTTTCTGAGGCGGACATGGTTGTATTCCTGGGAGACTTTAACTATCGGCTCGGCGGTATATCTTATGATGAAGCAAGGGATTTTGTTTCTCGAAGATGCTTTGATTGGCTTAAAGAGAAAGATCAGTTACGAGCAGAAATGAAAGCTGGAAATGTCTTTCAAGGGATGCGGGAAGCTATTATCAGATTCCCTCCAACATACAAATTCGAAAAACACCAAGCTGGTTTAGCAGGTATATTGGCCGAAATTTTAGTAGTTAATAAAAGATTTTGTGTGATAGGCATTTGGATTTATTTTCTTGTATGATAATCAACTGCATAGAGAATTGTAGAAATCCTCGTTAATTGACTCAAACTTTTCCTATCTGAAGTGTATTTGGCAGAACATAAAAAGGATAATTTTGTTTGTTTCTTGCATTTTATTGAAATCTAATCTGTATATGATTGTTCTAAGGGTATGATTCTGGTGAAAAGAAACGAATTCCTGCCTGTTGTGAAAGAATTCAGATTTATTTTCTTGTCTGGTAATCAACTGCATAGAGAATAGTAGAAATCCTTGTTAATTGACTCTTAACTTTTCCGATCTGAAGTGTATTTGACAGAACATAAAAAGGATAATTTTGATTGTTTCTTTCATTTTATTTTGAGATCTAATCTTGTGTATGATTGTTCTAAGGGTATGATTCTGGTGAAAAAAAGCGAATTCCTGCCTGGTGTGACAGAATTTTGTATCGTGATAGCCGTTCAACTTCAGTATCTAATTGCAGCTTGGACTGTCCTGTAGTATCTTCAATTTTGCAGTAAGTTCGTCTTAGAACAGTTTTTCTTTCACTTGCAAACTAATGCATTTAGAATATATGCCCCATGATTAACTAATGGATACGTCACTTTTATTGACAATTTTCATTAAGTCATACTATCCGATACCTAATAAGATCGTGAAGAACCAAGCTTGTTCCACATATCAATATAATATGCCCGTGTTTGAGCTCCATAATATAAGAACTCATTTTCAACCGCATACTCTTCCGATAAATTAATTTTATATGTAAATCCAAAACTTTTCCCAACTTTTTCCCCACAAAACCTATTCTTTCAAAAAAAAAAAAAAGGGGGCTCAAACACACCCTATATCTGGCAAGCAACATATTATAATTTTATTAAAATTAATTTACAATACCAATTATTTGACAGGAACCTGCATAGGCGCATACAGTGTTTATGCATATGAACTTATAGAAGTAAGGTTTATGGGAGATTTAAAAAAAAAAAAAAAAATTCTGTAATTCTGTGTGAGGATGAAATACCAATGCAATAGACAGTCTTTATGTTATACTGTAAGGGAGAGTAACATATTAGAAAGCCAAACGCAATAGCTTTTTATGTGGGTGTGAACAAGAAGAAGATTACGTGCGTATAAAGTTCTGAACTTCATAATGTGTATTCATTGATGATTAGTTACTCCGTCATCATTGACATCTTTTTGACAGGTACGAAGCTTGCATGGATGTGACAGATAGTGATCACAAGCCTGTCCATTGCATTTTCAATGTTGAGGTTGCCCATGTCGATGAGTCAGTGAGAAGACAAGAGTTTAGAGAAATCATCAGATCAAACAAGAAAATTAAGCATCTGCTCGAAGAATTATCCAAAGTTCCAGAAGCAATTGTTAGCACAAACAATATAATCCTTCAGAATCAGGATATATCTGTATTCCGCATCTCAAATAAATCTGGGAAAGAAGTAGCTCTGTTTGAAATAATTTGCGAAGGTCAGTCCACTTTTAATGAGGATGGACAAGCATTCGATCATCGTGCAAGAGGTTCTTTTGGCTTCCCAAGGTGGCTCAAGGTAATTTCTTGATTGCACTTTTTATTACTGAAATGAGGTTTTAATAATCCGAGAAATGAAGTACGTATGACTGAAACCTCGATTAAAGGAAAACCTACAAGCTTTGGGTTCATCATAGTCCACATTGCACATGGAACTTACCTAGTGACTTTTGAACCTTGAGTTAGTCTCGGGCCCCATTCACATATTTACATGTTCAACAATCTCATCTAAAAGCAACATTTCCTGATCAATTGTAGAAATAATCATTCAATAACCTTCGGCTCCGGATGACAAAAACCCTACTGAAACTTGCTAAATGTTTCTTGGTTTTAAATTTAAACAGGTCAATCAGACGACAGGAATCATCAAACAGGGTCATATTGCTGAGGTTTCAGTCTGCCGTGAAGAATATCAAACATTGGAGGAATTTGTGGATGGTGTCCCACAAAACAGTTGGTGTGAAGATGCCAGGGACAAGGAAGTCATATTGTTGGTTAAAATACGCGGAAACTTCTCTACAGAGTCGATAGATCACCATGTTCGTGTACGCTATAGCATTTCTGGCAAGCGCATGCCTATGCATACTAAATCGAACAGCTCCAATCGCTTCCAAGCAAATGTCCTTCACTGATCTGATATTCAAAGGCTCAGCAGTTACTGTGATGTAGTTTGGCCACTTGAGGGATTTACATACTCCTTGAAACAGGATGTTCAGGCCCAGAACCCGTATTGACCATTGCATTGGTATACGACGCTCCTGATAACGAGTATCTTGATATATCTACGTACTTGGGGAATGTGGATACAGTTGACTGCTTTTCTTCATAGATTTTGACGTGTTTTTATGAAAGTTTTGTATTTCTTATTTATTTTGCTTATTTGAAATATGACGGACAAATAAGTATTTTTACTCTCTTGAAAGGTTTTTAAATGGTTGTCACGGACAAAATGTGGTCCTTGATAGATTATTTGGTTTAAAAACATTAATTTGAAGACATGAGTGCAAAAATAAGAAAAACTAGATAAAATTTCTAATCCCATTTTTTATACTAATTGAAATAAATTTATTTTCAATCACACATTTCATAATAAAATATTCTACATGTAAATCGATTTTTCTCCCATTGATTAAATTCACCAATGATTACCCAACTTTACGTGGAAATTACATGTAATCCGAATTTTAGAGATGATAGTTCAAAAATCAGATTTAAAGTTTATTTGTACAAAAATTAGATCTTAATTCAACCTTTTAATGTTAATAATAATATTATAAAATTAATTAATTTACTCTACATAATTTCAATCACAAACTCCAACTATATCTCTCCCTTCTCTCTCTAAATCTCTTACCTCTTTTTTCTCCATCTCACCATCTCTATCATTTCTTCTAGAGAAATCAAAATCAGAAATTGGAGGCAGAGTTGGGGCCATTGCGCGTGGTTCTCTCCATTCTCATCTCGTTCTCTCCTTTCTATTTGCTGCCCGACACTTCCAGGCACTGTTGCGAACTCGCAATAATGCCTGGTTGCTGTGAAATTGCGATAACATAGCGGTTGGGTTGTGGTGGTGGTGTTTGGGTGGCGGTGACTTTGTTGGATCCAACAGTGGCTATGGGTTTGTTGGTGATGATGATAATGATGTTGGATGTGGTCTACCCGCCATGGTCGGGATTTGCAGCTCCACAATTTGATGTGATTTTTGGGTGTATTTTCAATTGGTGGCGGATGGGGAGTTGTGGTGGTGGTGGTGGTGGTGTTGTTTAGGTGGTGGTGGCTTTGTTGACGGTAGTGGAGGTTCCAGTCGATAGGGCCGATCGTCACGATCGTTACAAAAATTAGGTTTTTTGTTTCTCTTTCTTTTTCTGATTTTGTGGTGACTAGAGTTGGAGGTTGATTTATAGTGTATTAAAAGTGCAGATGGCGGTGGTGGGTTTGGAGATTTTGTTGGTGGGTGTGGTGTGGCAAAGGTGGAAGAGATAGTGAATTTCAGATTGTGAGGTGGTGGTGGCGGCGATAAGGTGGTGGTAGTTGTGATATTGACTACAATAGTGACGGTGTTGGTGGTGCGGTGATTGTGGGTAGGATGACGTGGGGGTGGGTGACCAATTATCTTATTAATTGTGACAAGTAAGTAGTATGTGATCATGAATTGGGTATTAAGTGACCAATAAATAATGTAATTTAAAAGTTTGAGTAGTGACTTATAAATTTTATGTTTTATGATCAATAAATAAATTGTGACTTATAATTTTTTTTTTATTTGTGACTGATAAATCATTTAACCTATAATTTGTTTTAGTAGACACCATGAAATAATTTATGACCAATGTGCGACCTAAAAATAATGTGTAATCAATTTGATATTTTATGACCATGAACTAAGTTGTGGATCATAAAATTTGTGATTTGTGATCGAAAAATAATATGTGACCAATTAATTTATTTAATTTGTGATCGAAAAATAAATTGTGAATGTGACATGTAAAATTTGTTGTTTTTTATTGTGACTAATATATAACTGTGACCATAAATTATATAATATTGTGACCATAATATAATTAATTAATAAAATATTTTTAATTGATTATTTAATAAATAAAATTTAAATTAATATCTGGTTTTTAAAAAAGTAAATTTTATTTCTTAGATTTGAAATAGGCCTTTACTAATGAAATTTTCCCCAACTTTATACTTAGGGTGTGTTTGAACCACATTATTTTGGAAGAATATATTTTGGAATAGTAGATCGATGGAGAATGTGTGGTTGAAAATGAAGGAAAAGTTATTGATATAATGGAAAATATTATTTTATTAAAGAATGCGTGGTTGAAAATGAGTAAAACAATAAGAATAAAAATTTTAATGTAGCTCAAACAGGGGCTTAGTGTTACCATGGTCACCTAATTTGATTTTACTTCATAACGACCACCCAATTTTATATTTAATTTTATCATAGTCACCCAATTTGATTTTATTTCACCATGGTCACATAATTTCATATAATATTTCACCATAACCACATAATTTCATATAACATTTCACGGTAACTACTCAATTTCTTTTCACTATTTTCATTAATTTTAAAAGGGGTAAAACGATAACTTTATATTACATATATAAAGTTTCGCCCATTTTAAAATTAATGAAAATTGGGAAAAAAAAAGTTGGATGATTGGTGAAATGTTATACCAAATTTAGTGGTCACGATCAAACATTATATGAAATTAGATGATCTGATTAAATAAAATCAAATTTGGTGATCATGGTAACACTAAATATAAAATTGAGTAGTTATGATGAAATAAAATCAAACCGTTTTACCCTTTTAAAATTAATAAAAATGGTAACAAAAAGTTTGATGGTATGGTGAAATGTTATATAAATTAGGTGTTTATAGTGAAACATTACATGAAATTGAGTGATCATGATGAAATAAACTCAAATTGAGTGATCATGATGAAATAAACTCAAATTGAGTGATCATGGTAACCCAAGCAATATTGAACTTTTTAGTAGAAAATATTGAACTTTTTGCACAAGCAAACCAATTAGCCCAATTTTCCCTAAAAAAATATATCGGCAAGAAAACTGCAGTAGGAAAAGTCTGCCTATACGTGTATAAATACACATTAACCCACGTTGCTCAAAATTAAAGACAAAATTAAGCATAATCAGTCGCCTTGACCGTGGAATGCGATTTTCTTCTTCAACTGCCTTACTGATTCTTTAATCGCTCGCCTTCATCTCATCAGGTCATTATTTTCGATTTTCTGTAATTTTTTTTGCTCAATTTTAGTATTTATTTATGCATTTTTATCATCATTTCATGTAAATATTCCATAGAATTACGTGTTTTTCATTTATCTTCCCGTACACGTGGATGTATCTAGGTATACATAGTGCAATTGCGCAACTACTGGGAAGACTGCGAAAACTCGTAAGAGAATTTTTATTTTTATTTTTTTTTAGTGATGGCGGATGTTTGTTTGGACATTTGATGAGTAAGCTTACTATGAACTACACATAATAAGTTAAAGTAAAAGATCTTGAATCGAAAAATAATTGAGCTGTGAAATACTAAATCCAGGTTTCAATTTGATACACGACATTATTATTTTCAGAGCTCTTAGGGATACAATTCCTACTAGAAATGGAAAGGAGCTAATTATTGTTTTCCAACATTGATTTTCGAACTTGTTGTATGTACCCTTTACACTTCTTATACAGCAGGTGGACCGTGGACAATTGAACCAGGAAAAAAAGGTATCAATTTAGCTTCAGGGGTTAGGGTTGAAACCTAGAAATAGATATTTTCACTTCCTTTAATGAGCTAGACATTAAATATTTTTCCAACACTCGCATTGAACTGTTTGAGGTAGAAAACTTCGAATAATACTGAGTGGAATTTGATCAGATAAAGAAAATTAACTAGTGGGGCATTCAATGGTTTTATTCAGCATGAAGCTACTGTAAAATGTTTTTCAATGGTAACCAACTTTTTCAATGAAATTACGTGGAAATGGATGGTTTTGGAAACAATTTGGTAGGATTTACTTGATTTAACACTTCTTGTACAGCATGATTGATTTATACCTTGTATGCATGATAGACAGGGAGAAATCTTACCCAGCTCAAAAGAAATTAAGGTTATCTAACGATGAAGAAATATGATTGAAAACGAGTTTTAAGAAGCTAGAAGTGGATAAGACTAATATAGTCGTTCCAAAATAGCGCAGAAGATTTAACACAAAATACATGAGATAAATGTAGGAAGTATTATAAAACACAGTAAAGTAGCTTATTCATTTTCCGAGTTTGAGGATTTCCATATAGATTCATAGAGATACATATTTTTGTGCATTGTTTAATTCTAGCTGTACTTTGCAGTGTGATATACACTGTTGCACGAATTGGCTATCATCCTATATCAACAGGGTGCTGGAATAGCCAACTTTAGTTGTATGCAAAGGTTTAGAAGTCTGTCATAATGGCCTCAAGAGCAATATTACGAAGGAAAAAGTTTCTTTTCGACTCCTTTAATCAGCACAATTACTTGGTTCGAGGGTTTTCAAGTTTTGATCATGGAAGTTCATCTTGGGTTCTTTATTCACGGAAGAGCTGGCCGGTGAGCCATTCATCTTCAAGTACCAATCATGTAAATGAAGAGGATTCACGTTCTCTAAGCAATGATGAAGCACAAACTACTTTGACAAAAGAATTTCTTAGGCGTAATTCTTCTAGTATTCCAACTTTGGGCCGTGGAATTGGAAGATCAGGGGTTCTTTCCCCATTGGGAGCCAGGTGGACTATAGAATATGCACGCTATTTTTCCACTGCTGCAGCGGGGCAGCCCGAATTAGGTGGTAGTGGTGATGATAAAAATGAAGAACCAGCTACGAAGCAGAAGAAGGAAGCTTCACCAGAAGAATGTGACCAGGCAGTTGAAGGTTTAAGCACTGTCAAAGCCAAAGCCAAAGCCAAGCAGCTGCAAGAATCCCAGAAGGGTGCTAAACCTATACTGAAGAGAATGTGGGCTATGCTTTTAGGGATTGGTCCTGCTTTAAGGGCTGTTGCTTCAATGAGCAGGTATACTTTTGTGTTTTTCTTTTGGTATCAGAATACTTTTCTAGTATCTCTTTTTCTTAGTCTCTACTCTCCTTAATTCAGGGAGGATTGGGGAAAAAAGTTGAGGCACTGGAAGGATGAGTTTAAATCCACAATGCAGCACTACTGGTTGGGTACAAAACTACTTTGGGCTGATGTGAGAATAAGTTCAAGGCTATTGTTAAAACTTGCTAGCGGGAAGACTCTTTCCAGGAGGGAGAGGCAACAACTGACACGAACAACAGCCGACATTTTTAGGCTAGTTCCTGTTGCAGTTTTTATTATTGTTCCATTCATGGAGTTCTTGCTGCCAGTTTTCCTGAAATTGTTTCCCAACATGTTGCCCTCAACCTTCCAGGACAAGATGAAAGAACAGGTAACACTTGAAATTGATTGTCACACGATATCTGCTAAATTTTCTTTGTCTGGTTTAGTGGTCATACTGTTGTGCACTATAGGCCCCGCATATCACTGGATATCGACATACTATCTTTAGGCATCTTACTCTATGACATACTCTGATCTGAACCATAATGTACAGATAATTTAAAAGACGTTCTCATTCAAATAGTTATGGGATGCCCTTTAGGCTGGTAATTTATGACTGCTTATTGGCAGAAACTATAATAACAAGCAGTTATTTTGCCATCTAGAAGTATCTCAGGATTGAAATATATGTTAGGTTCAACTGCATTGAAATATTAATGACAAAATTTAAACTTTAAACTGATGCTTTCTTTTTTGAATTTTAAATTGTTGTCAATATCAATTTTAAATTTTTTCGAGCCACTAACATTTTTATACAGATACTAAGTTAATCATCATTTTGCTACAACTTTTTATGCTTCTCTAGCATAACACTCTGTTAGATACATAATTTGTTGTTTGTTTGAACGGTGCTTAAACTCCCGGTCAAAATTACTCAAGGCCAATCAAATGATTATTAGCAGGTTGCTGTATGTGATGTAGTCTGATTTAGACTTGCACATCGTATATTTCCTACATCCCATGTTTTTACATATTGCTTTGCATGAAATGCTCACATTCTAGGAAGCTCTAAAAAAGAGATTGAATGCAAGGATAGAATATGCAAAGTTTCTTCAAGACACAGTAAAAGAAATGGCGAAGGAAGTTCAAAACTCAAGAAGTGGAGAAATTAAAAAAACAGCAGAAGATCTTGATGAATTTATGAACAAGGTAAGAATTTTCAATTGAATTCATAGTTGTTTGCTTTCATTTGTTAATATTTATTCTGCCTTTTTTTAAAAAACAATCAAAGGACTTATTACTGTAATTGCCTTTGTTAGTCTTTTCCTCACTTTCGTGTCTTAACTCTTGGGGGTGATATACTTTCTTGGTTTGGCTAGGTTAGAAGAGGGGCTGGTGTGTCCAATGAGGAAATTTTAGGCTTTGCCAAGTTGTTTAATGATGAGCTTACTCTGGATAACGTCAGCAGGTTATTCCTTCCACTTCACTTTTATAACTTTGATTTTCTGCTCTTCACTGTAACTGTCTGGCAAAATGGTTGTGCTTATGTGAATTTCATCTGAAAAATATAATATGCTGCTTGTTAAATGCAGACCTCGGTTGGTGAACATGTGCAAATATATGGGTATCAGACCTTACGGTACAGATGCATATCTACGTTATATGCTTCGAAACAGACTTCGAAAGTGAGTTATTTCATATATATTTTAATAAAGTTGTTTCTCAATGGTAATTTGTTGAGGGGATTTGTGCTTCTATTGGGAGAAAATACTACAAATTTGTTCACAGAAAGTATTTAACTAACAAACCTCTATTCTTTTTTTTATTAAAAGTAATCAAATATTATATTAATCAAAGGTAATACACAGGAAGTGTATCATCAGTACAAATCGACAAGGAATAACATAAAATTAGGTAACCCATCTAAATGCCTAGAAGCTACAATATTAAACCAAGTAAATAATGTCAAATAAAACAACTCCCTAAACTGCTCTGTTGTTCGTGTTAAGTCTTCAAAACAACGTCCATTTCT
>CAIGRB010173072.1:0-22012 GCA_903798255.1 Fraxinus quadrangulata | reverse complement strand
CCCCCAACTCCAATTGGAGAGCATACCGCCCGCCAATTAACCAAGTGCAGCTTCTTCTCCTCTCCTAATCCTCCCCAAAGAAACTCCCTTTGGAGCCTTTCTAATCTTTTGGTCACTACAACAGGAATAGGAAATAGAGACAAGAAATAAGTAGGAAGATTTGACAGAGTGGACTTTATGAGAGTAAGACGGCCTCCCTTCGAGAGCAATTTGCTTTCTATACTGTACCTGTGTTCAATGTGACTTTATTTGAATACAAGAGAAAGAAGAATATGAACTCAATAGCTTTTATATGAGTCTAGACTTTTAGTGATACAACACTGGATTGGAGATCACAGCTTAAGTTGTGTTATCATTACCATAAGATGGTTCTATATAAGAAAACTGCATAGCGTTCTAAAATCCTCTCTAAAGAATTGTTTCCGCAAAAGAAGAAGTCTCATTCTAAAGAGTAAAACTATCAAGTCTTTTACTACTTACATTAGTGTATAACATGTCAAAATAGAAAAAATTCTTTTACTACTGTTGTAACTCATCTATACCTCATTGTTTTTGAATTTATACTTCACATTCCTTCTTTTGGGCTGCTGTACATTGTACATGTTGCTTATCAGCACCAGCGGTGAACTTGCATGAATGGATTTAACTAATTCAGGTGTGCTAGAACTTAAAAAGTATGAAACAGTTTTTCTAGCATTTTTTAATGCTCTGCAGCTTACTGATTCTGCTATAAGGTATAATAAACTTGTGATTTACTGGTACCATTCGATTTAGAAGTATGGATAAACTTGTGATTTACTGGTACATTATGATTTAGAGGTGTGAATAAACTTGCCAGGTAGTGTCTTAATAGTTGCAGCTCACTGAAAATTAGCGTCAAAATAATTAATAATGTTTAAGTAAGGATGCTATATGATATGGAAAATCTGTGAAAAGATTGATGCCAGCTGAAACATTGTATTTTTTTTTTTTATGGAAAAAAACTGGATTCTTGCAGAACTTAAACTTAATGGGCTAATTTTTCTGAAAAGTTTCCTTTCTTGTTGCAGGATTAAGGAAGACGATAAGATGATCCAAGCAGAGGGCATAGAGTCCCTTTCCGAGGAGGAACTCCGTCAAGCATGTCGAGATCGTGGCTTACTTGGATTGCTTTCAGTTGATGAAATGCGGCAGCAGGTTTCTTCAGTTTTACAAATATTTTTTTGTGTCTATTAGACATCTTTTTCTCAAGTCAACAAAGCAGTAACAGAGAATTAGGTTCTGGAAGTGCAGAAATGAACACATCTATGTCAGTGTACAAGAGGAAAATTAAGTTCTTTAATAAAATAAAATAATAAATATCTGTTTAAAATGCTTCAGATTATCGAAATTAGCAGAAGTTTTGTTCACATTCACTCTGATAAGTGGGACGAGGAAATCTATCATCTTTGGGATGAGGAAATTGAAGTATCATCCTTTGTTTTTTATTTATGTTTCAAATTATCTATATCTTTTTTATTGGATTCTACCTTTCTCTCATTCTTTGACCAACTTCAATAAGCCTCATTATATTCTATTAGAAAAATTAAAAGGTCCTTTCGAGAGTCACTTTTGTAATGGGTGCCTATTAGAACCTGATCCACCAAACTTTGAACCGTGATCTAGAAGAATAATATTTTTCCTAAGATCAACCACATAAATTAGTTGGTATTCCTATTTCTTTTTATGGGACTCTGATTCTGTGTTGGTGGATCAATGACGATAAGGAGAGTAGGTCCTGATCTTGCTATGTGTAGAACTATTTTTAACAAAATTGTGCTCTTTCCTGGAATTATAATGAAGTTCAAGTAAGATTTGTTTTCGTGGAGGGCCATAGGTTTGTAAACTCTTGAATCTAATCAAAATTATACTTAGACTGAGGATACTCCTCTTGGAAATGAATATTTCCCTCGGTTGCTCTTCCTTTTTAGCCCAATGATCGACATGTTTAATTTCTCTCCTTACACATAACTGCAACCTACATATTGATGCTACTAAGAACAAATTGACGCACTCCCCTTCATGTTGTTGATAATCTAGTTTCAGGTTTGTGTTGTAATAATCTTATATATTTCTCAATCAGCAAGATGAATTTATTCTGTTGATATGCCCTTAATAAATTATTGATTTCTATTTCAATACTTGGAGTTTTGTTTCTGCAGCTACGAGATTGGCTGGACTTATCTCTCAACCATTCAGTACCGTCTTCTTTATTAATTCTTTCTAGGTAACCTAAAAGTTTCCTGTCTGCATGACTTGAGTTATTGAACATTAGGTAAACTTCCTTTCATGTTCTGTCACCCTCTTCCAGAGCTTTCAGTGTGTCTGGTAAAGTGAAGCCAGAGGAAGCTGTTCAAGCTACACTCTCCTCACTGCCTGATGAAGTGGTGGACACTGTTGGAGTTACAGCTTTGCCATCTGAAGATTCTGTTTCAGAAAGGAGGAGGAAGTTAGAGTTCCTAGAAATGCAAGAAGAACTAATCAAGGTTTGGATTTTGTTTGCTTTCTCTTTCAATGGATTCTTATTAGAAGAGATATGGTGTCAGTAAATAAAAATTGACAGCTTAAAAATCTGGTCTTAATTTATTTGATAACTTGTGTCCTCTCACAACATAGTACCCTTCAAATACTTGCACTATTCAAGTGCTTAACAAATTGCTGAAAATATTTTTGACAAAACTGAAAAGTTTTGGACTTGGATCAACAGAGATTTTTAACTACTGTGCATATGGTGAAACGGGACAGAAAATTCTCTTTTTTCCTTGCCTATGTTAGATCTAGATTTACTGTACGGATATCGCAGTTCTTGACGCCTCTCATACATTATTATATCCCTGAAACGCCCCATTAGGGCTTGTCCAAGTAGCAATCTTCATCCCAGCAATCCTCAATAATTCACGCCTATCTTTAACGTATGTAGACAATGTTGAAAGTTTGCTCAGTACGAGTGTCCTTTTATTTGGTAATTTTTATTCTAGCAGTTCAGCCTTTCATCTTTAGTCTTGCTTTTCGGTTAGTAAACTTAAATTTGTTGATTAAAGGAGGAGGAAGAGAAAGAGGAAGAGGAGCAAGCTAGATTGAAGGAATCTGTTTCAAGGCAGAAGGATTTGGCTTTGGAAGAGATGATGACTGCAACGGCTAAAGATACAAAAGATAGAGAATCAGAAAAATCTTTGGACAAGCAAGAGCAACTTTGTGAGCTAAGTCGTGCACTGGCTGTTTTAGCATCAGCATCTGTAAGAATTGAGTGCGAGTAGTTCATAGTTTACATATTCCTTAACTGTTAGTATTTCATAAATATACTTGCTTTGCTGCTTTCAGTCTGTGAGCAGGGAGCGGGAAGAGTTCTTGAGACTTGTCAATAAAGAGGTAATTATAGATAACATTTTGTTGTATCAGATTTATGCAGTAGCCTAAATTTGAAGCCTATAAGAAGGCAAAGAGGCCATTATTTGTGCAGTAGCCATTTTGAACGAGATTGGCAGTTGCTAACATTCTAGAGTTGGTTTTTTAACACCCTTCATTCCTCGTGTCTTCTAGTCTTGTTTGATTGCATATCCATTTTTTTCCCCCAGTTTTTCAATTATTTTTTCGGTCACTTCTGTTGATCCCAACCTGTTCCTGGATCCTTCACCTTTCTTCCTTAAATTTGCATTCTGTGCGGTTTTTAGATGTGTAACGTTTTTTATTTATAACATTTACGGTGGTTCTGTAGGACCACTCAATGAGCTCAGGATGTCTATTTCATCAACCCATTCATTCTTTGACTTTCCCATTAGTTGTCTGTTTTCTTTCATATTTATCCTAATCAACCGAAGTAATGCCTTATCTGTCACTTTTGATTAATGTCTACTTGCACAGAATTATCTTCAAGGATGTCAAGCTATTGAATTTAATCCTGTAACTATAGTTGCCACATGTAGTTTGTGGTTATAGAATCATTTAAGTGACATCAGTACATCGAGTCCAAACCATAAATAATTTTTTGCTGACTTATATAATTTGTCTTCGGTTCTTTTGTGGATGGCATGTTCAATAGATAATTATTAGCTTCTTCATCCTCACTCTTAATCTCTTACAATGCCGTCAACTTTCATTCCTTACCACTTAGACTAAAGTTCAAAAACACGTGTTCTTTCAAATTAACATGTTACAATTGTTTTTTATGGCACCTTGAGGCTTTCAGGAATGTTATGAATGTGGTGGTTTTGCTTAACTCATCTATGTTATGCACAGCATGTCTTGAGAAGATCTCTCAGTGGCATCTGCCAGGTGAGCACCTGAGTCGCGTTATGTTTACTGATAATATGTTATTTGCAGGTAGAGTTGTACAATAGCATCGTGGAGAAAGAGGGTACAGACGGAGAAGAAGAAGCCAGAAAGGCATATAAAGCTGCAAGAGAGGACAGTGACCGAGCTGATGGGCAAGCTGCAGGCGACAAAGTTTCTTCAGCTCTAATAGACAGGGTAAGACACCTTTAGAGAATCTGGATTTGCTAC
Organism: Fraxinus quadrangulata; assembly: GCA_903798255.1. NCBI lineage: Eukaryota > Viridiplantae > Streptophyta > Magnoliopsida > Lamiales > Oleaceae > Fraxinus > Fraxinus quadrangulata. Next base: position 17,494 of record CAIGRB010173072.1, on the reverse strand, counting down.
TTCAATCTACTATGCATTGCCTTCCAGTTTAGAAGCTACCTTTTGGATTGAGATGTATGCAATATACAAATGATTAGTCATATGTTAATTGGGATTTCCACTTTTTAGGTTGATTCTATGCTCCAAAAGCTTGAACAAGAGATTGATGATGTGGATGCAAAAATTGGTGATCGATGGCGATTGCTTGACAGGTAAGATTTGGAGTTTGCAATAGTTGGATTTGAGAAGTTTATTCAACGTACAAGTTTGATAGATGGACATGCAATTCTTGTATTGTAATTCTAAGAATCTGATTCTTCATGTTAGTTCGTACCGCGTTCAAGTTCGAGATGGTTGTCATTCACAAGGTCTATGACCACCACCATGGGCAAAGGGACGTTCTATAACATTTTATTTCTAATTGAAGGCTACATAAATAAAAATTCACATCAGAATTGTCAATGTGAACATCACATATTCTATAGAGTCAGATTGCCTATAGTGTGAATGGACGAGTAGACCGGTTTTGACATTTTTTTTCTTATAACGAGAAACTGCAACTTGAAAGATGTTGCCAGTGCACATAGAAATCATGCTCCTCCCATAAAAAAGCTAGACTTTACTAACTGGAGCCCTAGATGAAAGATGTTCATGAATTAGACATCTTGACAGAAAAATGAATAGTGTAAACAGTGATGTTCTTCCAGCTCAAACCAATTATGGCATGCTGTTTACATATTATGCTTTTTGTTTATTTTGTTTTCCATCTATCTACCTATTGGTGTGTAATTTCTGATATTTATATGGTAAAGAACTACCGGAAATAATTGGGTTCATGGTTTATGGGCACAGGGATTATGATGGCAAAGTAACTCCGGAAGAGGTGGCATCTGCTGCTATGTACCTGAAGGACACCTTGGACAAGGAGGGTATACAAGAACTCATTGGCAACCTGTCCAAAGATAGAGGTTGCTCACTCCGCTATGTTTTCTCATTCTGGTTCTGTCATGTTTTGGTTAACGAAATATATGCTTGGAACTTATGCTAATCTGTGAATTCCTGTATTATCTGTTTGGTACATAGTACTGAATGAAACTGGACAGTATGATGAACAGAGTTTTAGTTCTTTTTCTCTAAATACTGTCCAAAACTATGCAATCATCTCTGACATCATGCTATTCAATGCCTTTTATTTCTTTTCCTGGAGATTCACTAGAACTATTTAATGATGTTCCTTAGACTTAGCTGCGGGCTTGGGAACCTCAAGAAGTGACAGCTGTTTTAACATTGTTACTAAAAGTCAGGTTATAATGTTGAAGGAAATAGAATTAGCGTCGTTATGAAAACGTGATCATATTCCAACTGCTTACTAGGATTGAATTCTACTGTCTGTTATGCTTCTTAAATATAACTGTAGCTCTTATTTTATTTCTTTTCATTGCTGTCCAAGTTTATGCTAAGTTTCTAATGCTCCTTTTGATTTAATGTTTCTGCTTACAGAAGGAAAGATTCTTGTGGAAGATATTATCAAATTAGCCAATCAGAGAGAAGATGTCGAAGCAGCTGAAGCAGGGAAGCAATAATCTTTTTTCGGTTGACAATAATATTTTCTAAAGTTCAATCTGAACTTAAACTTGAGATTGAATTTTGGAATTGTGTTTTGCCCTTAGCACAGAAAGTGATACTTCTTAAAAACCTTTCATAGAATAATTTGCTATTATTGGCTTGATTTTGAAAAAAGGAGAATCAACGTTGTGAGCATACCTAAATACCAGTTTTGGAGCCAAAATGTTACTCTGAATATGACATGAAATTGAATATTCATGCTTTTAAAATTTATTATGCTTATTGAGAAATAATATACTAGTCATCATATCAGAATTGTGTGTTTTTCCTCTTCCATTTTTTAAGTTGCATGCATAGTTTCTTGTGGTTATGGTCGAGAACAAGAAAAACTTCATTGGGTTTCTTTTCATTTGGGACCCAAATATTACATACTAGTCTACTGTGTTTTATAGATCTTGCTTTTACACGAAGCTGAATAAGGTTGTCCTGAAATCAATTGGTGGAGGTTAATATGCGCGAGGTATGTTTTGTAAGGTGTATGGTAGAGTTTTGAATTAGTGAAAGAAAAAGAAATTAAAATTTTACCAATCGAAAAGTTAAGAGGTCTATTTTTTTTTTTCGATGCTAGGTATCAATTGTGTATTAGGTGTATAGCTGCATTTGTATCTCATGGTGCAAATGTGTTTACGTGTATTAAAACACAATATATAAGAAATATTTATAAAGAAAAGTAGAAAATATTTTTTACTGGATACTATGAATAAACTGTCATAGTATATATACTAGTGTTGGAAGGACGATGGTCAAGGGTCACCCACCCAACGCGGGTCTTTTGGTCTCGGTCAGGGCCAGCCCCTTTATCAATGGTTGGTCCTTATTCGGCTGTTTTAATACCTAGAATGCTCCATTTTAATGACGATTTGAGAAGATGTATCTTGAAATAGTAATTTTTTTGAAATTTTATTATTAAAAAGTAAGTTTTGAGTTTATATATAATATTATTTCATTGAAAAATTTGTGATAAAAAATGAAGAGAAAATTGCATTAAATTAAAGAATCATGTTACATGTACAACATTGATTGACAACATCCTATTTGACATCATCATATCTATTTATTTTAAAAAATTATTTTCTACATTACATATTATAATTTTGACAACACGTGATTGTCAATCATTGCTGTAAACAAAGGTTGTACACTTAGTTTTATTCTAAATTAAAATGGAGCCCTAACAGGAACTCAACCTTTCGTCGTATCAATCCTATGTCCCAACAATACAAACTTGTTATTTTTCAAAGTTAGTACTGATTTAGTACTGAATAATGGATAAAGGACTGTTATTGAAATTTTTATCAAGCCAAACGGGCCCTGACCAAGCCCGGCCCTTAAAAATATCATTTTCCCCATAAATTTCACTTCAGTAAAAAAAAGGGAAAAAAGATAAGTACGCTACTCTACTAAAATACGTTCTCTCTCTCTCTAGATTCCGATCTGTTCCAAAAGAAATCATTCACAATTCCACCAACGACCATGGATCACTCCGACCTCACAACCGAGCAGGTACATACTCACACAACCTATATAACTGATTCTGGATTCGTTTTTTACAGGAATTTTTCATCAATCAATTGCAGTGATATTTGCAAAATTATCGAAAACCTATTCGTATTTTGCCTTCATAATCAGAAATGACTGTATTTACTGTAGTGGTTACTTATTCGGTTTGTTCTGTTCTGAAATATGTTGATTTTTTGGTGATTTGAAGGTTTTGAGGAGGGATATTCCGTGGGAGACTTACATGAGTACTAAGCTGATAACGGGAACAGGGCTTCAGCTGTTGAGGCGTTATGATAAGAAACCCGAGAATTACAAGGCTCAGTTGCTGGATGATGTAAAAAAATTTCGTCTGTTATTTTCTTCCTTATTTATTGGAATATAATTAATGATTTATCACTTCCGTGGAATATTAACTTGATGCATGTTCCTCGATGATTTTAAATGCTGTTGTGATTTTCTTTACATTGTCATTGCAATATTTGTAGAATGGAAATTACAAAGGTGTGAAAATTGTTATTTGTCTTCTTTTTATTGGGCCACTGGGGACATAAAAAGAGTAACATGGAATATCAGCATGGAAAAAATAAATTGTCAAGCTCTCAAAAGTATTTCCACCCATACGAGTTCACGCCCTGAAGGTGCAAAGTCAATGGAAGCTTATTCTGCTACAATCGGTTTAGCCTCTTTTGCCTCTTCTAATAGCTGTGGAATGTGACATTTCTTTTCACTTTTCAAAAAATTTGAATTACGTTTATCTGGGGAAGTGTGAACTTAATGTTTATTTTACTCGAGGAAAATTGTGGAAATCCAGTTTTCCTCATTTTCTTTTCTTCATCATACCCTTTGTTAAGTCAAAGATTCAAATTAAGGTTTTCACATTTCAGGATGGATTGAATTCATAAAAATGCAATTCAAATCTTATAGAATTATTTTTCTAATTTTATGGTCCTTACTTTTACAACAAACATTACATTAATCTTACTACCAGTTATAAATCCTTTCTCAATAGTATTTACCTCTTCAAAATCAAGCTACTTCCAATATTTCCTTCTATCAGTGCATTTGCTAGCAATGCATCAATAGATTAATTTCTGAGTAATTGGAGCAATTTGATTTTTTCACATGAGAGATGCTACATGTACAGATACAGAAGCATTACAGATACTCACAAGGGCGAGGTGGGTGGGTAATTCTTTAACTTTTTTATTTCGCGGGACCCACTCTCATATGAGAGGGTGTAAGGCTTCTTTAGTGTTTTTCTTCTGTACAAAGAGAAATTTCCTTTTCACAATACTTTGAGCCAGTTGCACACATCCTGCCACTCCCCAGCCAATGTACATGTGGATAGTAGTTATCTTCAGTTCTCTGCTGCACGATTAATGTGGTACAGTATATGAATGCATTCTCGATGGTGCTAAAGATGGTGGCTTTTTTATTCTCATCAGATGTATTGAGATGGCATTGATAGATAATTTAAGCCTAATGACTAGTAGGAAAAAATTGTTACAGGATGGTCCATCCTACATTCGGGTACTTATTAGCATTTTGCGCGACATATTCAAGGAAGAAACTGTAGAATATGTTCTGGCCTTGATTGATGAAATGCTAACTGGTAAGTGATGAAGGTACTAGCTTTTTAATTGTATGTAACTGGTTTACAGAACTGATATATTTTTCATCCCTGTGGCAGCAAACCCAAAAAGAGCAAGGTTGTTTCATGATACGTCTCTTGCAAACGAAGATACATACGAGCCTTTCCTAAGGCAAGCAATCCTTATTGTTTTGTAAATTTTAGCTTTTTATGTTTATCTGGATGTAACAGTATCTGTTGCTATTCACTTGAAGTATTTTATCGAGAGCTCTAGCTTTGTCCTCATCTCTATCTACAGCCTCTGACACCCTCTCCCAAATAAACAATAAACAACAGAAAAACTTCAGTTGTATTCTCAAAATTTTTTTCTTTTTTTTTTGTGGGCTACTCAAATAATTTTTAGTACTTGATCTGGCACTACATCCACCAAAAGATCTAATTGAACAATATTATGAGACCATGTTAAACAAGGTCAATTTTCTATCACTCACACTTCTGTCTTGTACAACTTTATCACATAACGTGAATCTTTCAATACCCTCCCCCACCAAAGTAAAAAATTAAAAATTAAANAAAAAGAGAGAGAGAGAAAAGAAAAGAAAGAAAAAAAGCAAGGTAAATAATTATATACATTTGAATAGTTATTGAATTCTTTTGTTGCAAGTAGATTGAGCCGTTCTTCTTGACATTTATCTAGTACTTTTACTCCATCAAAGCTAGTGCTTCTCCTAACTTGATTGTGAATCAAACAAGTTGATTCCTTCCTTGTTCTCAAATCCCAAACATGCACCCTCTTCTCTTTTCCAGATTGCTTTGGAAAGGTAACTGGTTTATTCAAGAGAAAAGCTGTAAGATACTTTCTCTGATAGCAAGGTACAAAAAATACCCTCCCCTTGCTAATGGTTTTAAATGCTAACTAGGTTAGTTGTCCTACTTCTGTGTAACAGTCCTGTTTTGGCAATTACAGTGCAAGGCCGAAGCCTCAGGATGCAGCCATTGCAAATGGGGCCTCAAAATCGAAGGAACTCACTACTATTGACGATGTTCTAAAAGGACTTGTGGAGTGGCTTTGCACACAGGTCTGTACTAAGATTTTGTCCTATAAACGTTTGAAGGGATTTATCAGGTCTTGTTGCCATAACCAAAGGAGTCTTAAAAGCCTCTTTAACATGGGAAAGCTAAATTTGTGTGGCAGTTTTAGGGAACTGTATTACAAATGTCAAATGCCTGAAATTTATAGGATAGATAAAAAAATTAACTAAAGAAACAAAAACAGAGAAAAGTGTAGAAATGCCTTTTGAGGGGAAAAATGTTCAATTATTACCAAAAGATTTTAGGTTGTAGCAAGTGGAAAAATGACAGGGCTGAGGTAAAGGAGAAAGACGCTCTTGATCTAAATACAGACCAAGAGTAGATGTGCAGCATTTAAACTATAAGTTGTAAGTCCATTGCTTTTCCTCCAAACAAAGTCCCAAATCTATTAGTCTAATTCACTGCCTCCTATGGGAGACAGAATTTAATAAAACAACTAAGAATGTACATGGAATATACATTATCTACTTTTGCGCTCGTGGTGCATGGATGCAGTGATATAGTAAAGATGCAACTTACTGTAACAAGCAAACTAAAGTTCTAGTTGGTCCTTTGGACCTTCAATGTTTAAGGATTAATCTAGTTTCTTTCAACATGTCATTTCTTGGAAAATTAGTCACTGGTGAAAGTTCAAGAATTTGATCTCAAATAACTTTGACACAAGAACATCTGGTGTCTAATCTAAAAATGCACAAGGTGGAGAGTATGCTCAAATCTTTTTGTACAATATCTATCATCTCCATTTTCAAATTGTTTTTATGATTAAATTTTTGGTGGTTACTGACTCTGCATTCTGTTTATAAATTGGATACACAAATAGAAGTTAAGGTAAATCCTCTGGAAATATAATTATCTGTGAGAATAATGGTCATACCAAACCTAGTTTGTAATAAGTTTGGTGAAATATGCATCAAGTTTTTCTTTCACTGGCTTAAGCAGGGAAATATTGTTAGAGCTACTTTCACGTGAAACATCCTTGTCCTTTATACTTGTGTATGTATACAGCTGAAGAAGCCTTCTCATCCTAGCCGTGGCATTCCAACAGCAATCAGTTGTCTTTCAACTCTACTTAAAGAGCCTGTTGTGCGATCTTCGTTTGTTCAAGCAGATGGAGTGAAGCTGCTCGTTCCTCTAATTTCTCCAGCATCCAGTCAACAATCCATTCAGGTAACATCATGGTTGAGTACAACTACAAGCTAAAGTACCTAACCTCTATACCTAAGTTACCCTAGTCCTAGATGTTGGTTGGTGGAAGGGTTCTCAATATCATCTGGAGTCATGTAAAGTTGGAATTCTTAAAACTAATATAACATCTTATTTCTGTTTCAGTACTTTAAATTTTATCATTTCTGAATCTTAATTTATTCTTGAAACAGCTCCTCTACGAAACATGTCTATGTGTATGGCTTTTGTCTTACTATGAACCTGCAATTGAGCAGTTGGGTGCTTCTAGAGCTCTTCCACATTTGATTGAAGTTGTTAAGGGTTCCACAAAAGAAAAGGTGAGTTCCTGTGGGTAATATATGCTGAGATCTATTTGTTTAAGATGACAGCTTGTTTTTGATCTGTAACATCTTGTTTGGTCCATTAATTTTTCAGAATGTATTTGATATGCTCAATCTGAGCTTATTAATCATAAAACTTCCTTTTACAGGCAGATTTTTTCTATTTAACAGCTGTCTGAGAAATTCTCACTCCACTTCAGTATGTAACATGTATCCCATCTTTGCTATTAGGTTGTCAGGGTAATTGTGTTGACTCTTAGGAACTTGCTTCAAAAGGGGACATTTGGCGCTCTGATGATAGATCTGGGACTGCCTCAGCTTGTTCAGAGTTTGAAAGCACAGGCATGGAGTGATGAGGTGAGAGATATATTTTTCAATGGTTTATAAGTTCTATGTAATTGCTTGCCTATATATTTCTGAAGTCAAAATTAAGGCAAACAGAAAGCTGTTTTCAAAAGGACGGGTTTTTCCCACACAAATTACACAAGGAAACGGTGTCAAAGTTTTATCCCCTTTACATTTAGATAAGGCAAACTAGCTAAGGGTGTCTACAAATGTTTTCTTCTTTAACATGGAGAATTGACATGCCTATTATGTGGGAAAAGCTCTACCTATTATTTGCTTATGATTTGTCAAGGACGTTTTAACTGCTGAGATGCCAACGTTAGGCAATGCTTTTGTTCTTTTTATGGGTTTGTAGGGAGAAGAAGGGCGGATCAGGTTATCATGTTTGTATGACATGTATTTATCAAACATGATCAGGTTATCATGTTTGTATGACGTGTATTTATCAAAAATAGATGGCTATCATTAATTGTTCAGAAAAAACTTTAAAACGTATGGTACAACAAATTCACCCATTCATAGAAGCTGTATTTGAAATTAAGTACTGCTGTAGTATTATCACACTCATTTGGTTTCAGTGTCTGCTTTATACAAGCCACTGTAGAAATCAATCCTCCTTTCATGCGTAGATGATCTTCCTCATCCCCTCCTTACCCTTGATATTTCAAGTGCTAAAGTGATATGTTTTCTGTAGGATCTGCTAGAAGCTCTGAATCAACTGGAAGAAGGACTGAAAGATAACATTAAGAAGCTAAGTTCTTTTGATAAGTACAAGCAGGAAGTCCTCCTTGGACGTATGGATTGGTCCCCTATGCACAAAGATCCTATGTTTTGGCGGGAAAATACTACGAAGTTCGAAGAAAATGATTTCCAGGTATTGCTCGTCTCTCTGGAACGTTGTCGTGCCATTTAACTACTCTTGTTTCATTAATTAATCCTAGAAGTTCTCTCTTGTTTTCTTTGTTGTACCCACCTCCCACCTCCAAAATAAATCCTAGGAAAAACTTATTTTATAAGCTGCCCCAAACATAATTGTTTTAGGTATTTAGGTTTGATTATTAACAATGGAGGAATTGAAGAGGATGTGATGCATAGAGTTAGAGGGGGTTGGATAAAGTGGAGAGGTGCTACACTAATCCTGCATGATAAGAAAATCCTATAATGTTAAAAGGACCAGTTTCATAAAATATTAGACGTGTTATTCTTTATGCTACTGCGTTTTCTTTAAAAGACAAAATATCTCTAAGGTAAATGTACAATGGAGGAATTGAAGAGGATGTAATGCATAGAGTTAGAGGGGTTGGATAAAGTGGAGAGGTGCTACACTAATCCTGCATGATAAGAAAATCCTATAATGTTAAAAGGACCGACGCCAAGGCGTATTACGACATGTTTAAGATATGGAGGAGAAAGTTCCGANACTTAACACGGACAACAGAGCAGTTTAGGGAGTTGTTTTATTTGACATTGTTTACTTGGTTTAATGCTGTAGCTTCTAGGCAATTAGATGGGTTACCAAATTTTATGTTATTCCTTGCCGATTTGTACTGATGATACACTTCCTGTGTATTACCTTTGATTAATATAATATTTGATTACTTTTCAAAAAAAGGACCAGTTTCATAAAATATTAGACGTGTTATTCTTTATGCTACTGTGTTTTCTTTAAAAGACAAAATATCTCTAAGGTAAATGTAGAGGAAATGGGGTTACTTAGATAAGATATGAGAATGTACGACAACTAGTAAGTGGCATCCATCGAGGATAATTTAAGGGAATGATGATTTAGGTCATTGGGACATGATTCACATAGAATTAAAAACCTAATATTCATTAAAATGATGCCTTCTCAGTATACTAGTGGAGAAAGGGATAGACCAAAACTAAAACGACTTCTTGCTGTTGCTTAAGATCTAGTTACTTTGGATCTATCGATAGATCTAACAATTATCCATATAGAACGATGAAAAGGAATTCATGGTAACGAACCTCAAATTTATTAAGATCAAGGTTTATCATTTTCATAATTTTAGGAGTTTCTATAATTTTGTTGCATTTTTATTCCTAATATATTCTTCTCTCTCTTCCACCCTTGGTTAAGCACCGTTTCATGAATTGTTTTCTTTTGTTCATTTCAATACAAAAGTAATATTTAATATCTTGCTACAGATTTTAAGGGTCTTGATCACAATCTTGGACACGTCTACTGATCCTCGAACACTAGCTGTTGCTTGCTTTGATCTCTCACAGTTCATTCAGTACCATCCTGCTGGGCGTATCATAGTGACTAACCTCAAAGCAAAGGAGCGGGTGATGAAATTGATGAACCATGAAAACCCGGAGGTCACCAAAAATGCCTTGCTTTGCATCCAAAGGCTTTTCCTAGGTGCCAAATATGCAAGCTTCTTACAAGCCTAAGGTTCGACCAGGTTCAAAATTTATAATAATATTAGGATGAAGATTGAAGAATTCGTATGCAGGAGTCATGTACTTCTGTTTGTCCGAGTATTTCATGCACGGTATTTTTTTATTTTTATTTTTATTTTTTGCTATCAGATGTTTGTTATGAGCGACTTGTGGAGGGTTATTTATTCTGTTATATGCAGTCAAATAAAATTATATATGTATTTTAGCTTTTCAAATGCTGTTGAAAAATAACAAAAGAGAATACAGTTTGGTTACTTTTTCTGCGTTATGTATTTTGTTTGTATTTAAAGAATGTTCGTTTCGTTTTCCTCTTCTGGGGTGAGTTTTTTTTTTGTTTAAATTAAAATGGTTTCCCAGCATTGTTTTCTTATGGTAAATTAACAATATTGGAGAAAAAAAATGATTCATGTAGTTAATTTTTAATTTTTAAAAGAATACTAAATGAAGATTATCGGTAGCCATTTTACATGACGTATATATGGCAGCTTGTTGTTTGATGCATGAGGCAATAAAAATTACTACATTAATGCATCAAATAACAAGTTGTCATGTATATGCTGTGTAGAGCGATTATCGATAATCTTCACTATGAATAGTGTTGCTCTTTTTATAAACCATGGCCAGACTAGTCCAACCTGTCGAATGACACACCAGCCTTAAGATATCCTAAATGAAAAATTTATTTCCTCGTCAAGAAAAATTATGCATTTCCCCCTTTAGAATGTAAAACAAGCCCAAATAATGCTGGCGGTAATGATAATTTGAAGGTTTGATGTTACCTAGTAGCCGTTACAACCCAATTTTATTAGCCGTTAGGCTCAACGGTCATATTTTCAGTTTCAAATATGACCGTTGCTCCCCATATCCTTCATATTTATGCCCGTCATCGTAACCTCATTCCATATAACAAATTAGCCTTCTAATTCTGCATTTTTTCACCCATTTCTCGTCAGCAAAACCCAATTTCCAATTCCCAGATTTCTTATAAAAAGTTGCAAGATATGGGAGGATTATACATAGAAAATTATTCCAATGAATCTCATCCTCACACTCACAAAGTGTTCCTCTTATGCAATTACATTCTCTTAGGTGCAGCCTCCAGTTGCATTTTCTTGACCCTTTCCCTTCGATTAATCCCTTCGCTCTGCGGCTTCTTCTTGATCCTCCTCCACGTCACCACAATCATAGGTGCCATTGCCGGCTGCGCTGCTGCCTCGGCCGCCCGAGGTGCCAGGAAGTGGTATGGGGCCCACATGGTGGCCACAGTGCTGACAGCAATATTTCAAGGGTCTGTTTCTGTGCTTATTTACACAAGGCCTGAAGATTTTCTTGGAAATCTAAAATCCTATGTGAGGGAAGAAGATGGTATGACAATATTGAAATTGGCTGGTGGATTGTGTATACTGATTTTCTGCCTAGAATGGGTTGTTCTTACACTTGCATTCTTCTTGAATTACTATGCTTATGTGCAAAAAGATGGGGTAAACTCTCATGCAATGAAGAATTCTAAGGTTCAAGATGAGGAGGACTTGAAGAATTGGCCATGGCCTTTCCAAGTTTGATATTGTATAGATAATGGGGGATTATCGACTTGAAACATAATTGTTTGATTCGTTCATTTGTTGGTGGTTATAGATTCTCCAATTTGGATGGGGATTTTGTATTTGTTTTACTATTGAGTGAAAAAGGTGTAGATTAACTATTCCAATTATCTCAATTCCATCATATTTATTATCTTTAATACTATTCATTTCAATCTAATTCATCGTATCGAACAAAAACTGTTCTCATTCGATATTTTATTGGGGTGGGATGGGGGTGTGTGGTTCGAATGCCTCTAAATGGATATGAGACCCAATTTAACCTTTTTTTTCACATTACTTGCATATTATTCTTTTATTACGTATGTTGCTTGTATATTTTGTGGTTTTTGAGCGAATAATTTAAATGTAAAAAATTACATTTACGGTCAAGGCCTACAGGAAAAATTAAAATATACGTGTTATTGCTAGTAGATTTCTACGTGATTTTTTATTTTTTACTAAGGATCACAACATTTGCTCCTCAATATTCATGCGGTGGTGATAAATACATAGTTTCTTTTCTTGGATTATCAACACCATCACTATATTTATTTATCTCTAAAAAATTCTTGAAAATTATAATCACATTGTAAAGATCGGCTGGTGTTAGAAGAAGAGAAGATATATAGAAAAATAAAAATATAAAAACAAAGGCACTAAAAACTAGTCCATAATTTGTGTATATTTTATTCATGTTATATGAATTAAGCTTGCAGAACCTTTTACAAGAATCCCAGACCCCTATCAATATGCAATCTCTATGAAGCAAAAGAGTTATTAAAGCTTAATTTTACATGCATTGTGGATGGAGCTTTTTTGTTTTTTTGCCACCAATTCTATCTACATATATTCTCCACTTTGCTGTCTTCGTCCGCCAGTGCCACTCTCCCTTTGACAGTTGAAATATACGGCAGCTACGGGCGAACCAAGATTGTAGAGCTCGGCGAAGTCCCTGGTGTTGAAATTCTGGCGCCACTCCGGAGGGTACACCGTCTGGCGGCCCAACTGCCGGAATAACACGAAAACCAAACGGTGGATACCCATTGATGGCCGTGGACTCTCATAACAAACAATCTCTCGTCCTGCACCGCCACATATACATGCATTGTGTTATGCTATGAATGCATCAGTATATGACAAGTGGTGATTAAAAAGCGACTTTTAAACTCGAGAAATGTTATAGGTATTAACTTAAAGCGGCTTTCAGTTCGTGAAGTTAGGAAGTGAACACAAGAACTTTGAGGATCGACACGTTATTTAGCCCCTGTTTGGTACTCATCCTTTCAAAACTTTTTCTTTTCGTACTCATTTTCAACCACACATTCTCACAATAAAATATTCTTCACGTAAATTCAAAACTTTTTTCTACTTTTTAACAATACGTTCTCCAAAAATTTACTATTCGAAACCTCATTCTTTTCAAAAAAAATTCTGTCACAGGGGCTTGATGTAAAGAAGATATGGTTAGCACTTAACATGGAAAAAGAAAAAACATTAGCTCTCCACCAGGACTAAACTTACATGTGAAAATTGAGACATGATGAAAAGGACATCATGGACCATGTTTGAGTTTGTTACGAATATCCAAAGAAAAAAAGCAGAGACGTCTAATAGCAGCATGTTTGGCTAAGTTTTTAATATTCTAAATGAATAATGACATAGTATTCCTATGCTTTGGAATCAGCTCGTCTAAAAATTTAAGCGACATCTAATATTAAGTAGTAAGAGGGGACAAACTAATTTGTTTATATTATATCTTCAATGAGTCTGATGACTACTCACCGAAGCTAGATCCAGTGGTCGCTGGAATATCAGTCACCAACCTACAAACAAAGGAATTCACAAAAATGGGACAGGAATTGAGTTAGGAAATATTAAGGAAAATTGTAACACAAAATGAAAAATATTTCTCCCTCTAAAATTATTATGCATAAAATTGTACTTTTCTTAAACAGGCAAACAGAAGTAATAGTTTTAACTCCTTTTAATAAGATTAATCCTCAAATTAACAATTTACATTTTAAAGTTCAAAGGAGTAATCGGATTTCAACCACAAACGAAGCCATACGTCTACAAAAACAACGACGAACATTTTAGGATTTGTATTATTACTTTCTAATAATGTTGATTCTTTGAGATATAACTCTTTAAGATACGTTTCTTTGTATTGCTACGTAATTTGCAAGTGACATCAATCTGTCAAGGTAAAAGCAAACCAGACATGAAATTACAATATTTTATTGTGTAACACTGTATTGGAACCACTTGCCATGCACCAACATTCATTCATAGAATTTATTCGAGAGACATTTGAAAGAAAATGAATATGGCCCCCACGTGATGGACACGATGAAGACACAAAATTGCGTATAAACAAAATCACTTTGGCTCTATTGTAGTAGTTTTTTTAATCGATGGACAAGCTCCCTCCATTTATCTGAAACCAGTACTGAAGTGGGAAGGGGAGGCAGATTCTTACCAGTGCAAGTACTCTCTGAGGGTAGAATCACTCGGGCTTGGAGCATCGGGATCCACCATTATCTGCAGGAGATGAAGATTAATGTCATGAACAGCAAGCAGAAAACCAATATTGATGACCATTTGGAGTACCACATTAACGATATTCTCATCGTGTCGTGTGTAAACGAGAATCGAGACGCAATAGGAGAAATGGACTTACAAGAGTGTAGAAAGTACGAAGGTCATCACCTCCAATATCAACCCTAGGCTGGTTAACAATCTGAGAGGGTCTGAAATCCCATCCATTATTAACTTCCCTATTACCATATGAAATCCTAAGTTGTACGGACCTTGTAAATGGATTCAAAACATCCCCTATAACTCTACCAACAACAAGAGGGTCTCTGTCTCTAGGCATATTGATCGATGTACAATTATTACACACAAAGGTTATGGATTATATATAGTTGTTGCATGTGGAGGTCTGTGTGGTTCACATTTGACAAGAGACCAAACGATGTTATTTTCAATTGGTGCCGTCGTACTAACAAATTGTAAAGGCAATCAAGAAATGTGGACGTGATTTCATATTCTCAAAAGGAATATTGATTGGAATTATGGATACGCAAAGGTTACGCGCCGTCCAATCCCACCATCGTACTGTCCGAATTTCATATCTTAGTTTCTCTTTCATGCTTGCGATTTTTTTAGGATCATCGTTGAAACCAATCTAGAGGACCCAAGTATCTAACTCCATGTAAATATGATGATTCAAACACTTGAGATAGTGTGTGAAATATGAAGATTTACCATTTCTTGTACTTAGCATTCAATAAAAGGGTTCCAAATTATATAATTCTTGGTCATGAGTAAAAAGAAAAAAATAAATCATGTAAATTGAATTATGATAAGAAAATAATTGACCATCTATAAGTTCAAAGTGATAAAAAAGCAAAGTAGAAGGAAGATAATAAATATCTTTGATCCGCTCATGATTTTCCACCTAAAACATTGAATTTGTTCAACTCTAAATGCATGTTTGGCTGAGCTTAAAAAAATACTTATAAAGTAAATAAGTGTTAAAATAAATTTAAAAGTAACTTATATTTAAAACATAATTAGATAAACTAATTTTATTTATTATACATGTGAGTGAGTCTTATCCAATAATTAATGCTTATAAGTGATAGTAGAATAATTACTTTTTGAAAAGTTATAGTAAGATGATGATTCCTTAAAGCGTACAAAGACAAAATAGATTATGTACAGCATTTTATTCCTTAAATATTTGATGTGACCATTTGATTCCTCAGACGAAGATCACGTCGAACAAAGAGGCTTTTGAGGTTTTGCTATGTCTCTTCCAAACCCAACCCAATCATCTGATCTTAGAATCATACTCAGTCAATAGTCATATTCCCTTTTTTCTTTTTCTTTTTATAATTTTTTTTTATTTTTTGAATTTAATAAATTTGTTTGAAGTGAAAGGTATCTCAAACTGTAAATGCTAGGACACCACGCTGTAAGTTATAACTTATAATCAAGTAGGAAAAGGAAAATATTTATTATGTAGAGGGTGGTTGGGAAAACTCAATAAGAATACAATTAATTCTTTGTGCAATACCAAATTAAAGTTAAGATTAATGTACAACAGCATACCACGCTTCTTATTCCGATGAGCTTAAGGGATCAATGACCACAATTCTTTCTTTTATGTTCAACCATGAAAGATTAAACAAAATTCTTTATTTCTTGTATAAACAAATTGGTCACACCTCTTTCTAGTCTTGATGACCAAAAAAATAAAATAAATCTTTTAGCATAAAATATTCCACAAAAATTCACATCTATAAGAAGAGATTTATTCTACTTGCACAAAGTCAAGGGCGGACTCAGCACCCAACGAGGGAGCGCGGTCGCATGTGCTGGATCCTCCGGAATCTTCAATACCATCGGACGCGGGGTCACTATTGCTATTGCAGAGAGAAGACGGGAAGAAGAAGGAAAGAAGAAGATCATTATTTTCAATTTGGATCCTTTTTTAGTTTGGCCCTTTTATTTTGGGCTGAGAGAGTTGGGACATTTTTTTTAAAAAATAGGCACATTATAAATGAAATAATATCCATTGCATTTACCTGGTGGACTCCATTACTCCAAACCCTTCCCTTCACTCTTCAGACTTCGGCTTCGCACGAGCTTCGGAACTTCAGTTAGATCTTCAATTTTCTTTCTCCCTGCTCTGTTGTCGACTTTTTTCGAACCCAGACCTGCCGATTGCTAACTTACTGTGTTGCTGCTATTGCTGCTGCTTGCTACCAGTAAGCAGCTTCTTTTCGACTTTTCATTTCTGTTATTTTCTTTTCTTTTCTTTTTGTGAATACATTTATGAATTTGAAGAAAACAACAAGCATTAAAATTAGTATTTCAATTTTCAGTTTTTCACCCATTAGTGGTAGGCTAGCTCGTCTCTGGCCTTTTACAGTTTTACGAGGAGAGAAATATGAGTTGATGTGGCTTTGATTTGTGAATTATATTCTACACTAGTGAGTAGTGATTACTGATTAGTTAAAAGTGAAAACTATGGATGAATTTGTGATTTGTTAAGATGTTAGATGTTGTCTGTTGTCGGACTAGACAGTTGAAGTGTAACGAGTGTTGGATTGTTGGAGTGATTTTAAGTTTTAACTACTTATTATTTATTAGATTGATATCGTTTTAATTAAAACGAGTTTGCAGATTATGGAATGATTTTTTCAACCAAAACAGTAGTCCATACCTAGTTCTTCTACTTCTAGCTGTGCATCTAGTCCCGCCACTACTTCTAGTTGAGCACGTGAAATGTTAAATAACACAAAGAAGTCTCGGATTCAATTTAATGTGGATGATCTTGTTTCTGATCCAGGGAAACGTCCCACATTGAGTCATATGATCCTAATATCAAAGATAATGTTATGATGACATATTTAGAGAAAGGTCATTGTCAACAACATGATCATGACTTTCCAAGAAGATCGATAAGAAATGATAATAGGTGTTTTCGGAAAGAATGGTTCGCTAATTTTGACTGGTTAGAGTAAAATATAGAAAATGATACGACATATTGTTTGTATTGCTACTTGTTCAAACCCGATAGAGGGGATCAATGGGGTAGACAAATATTCACTAAGATCGAATTTAGGAATTGAAAGTACAAAAAGACATTGATATTCACACTCCAACTTGATGATAAGTGTTAGGAAAGTCAATAATGTCCCAATATTCATTGGGACCAATATGTGATATATTAACTAGGATTACTACATATTTTAGATTCTTACTATGCTTACCTAGAATAGATTAGCACCATTATAGGAAAATACTTATATAAATATGTATCTTGTGATTCA
>CAIGRB010173058.1:27883-41704 GCA_903798255.1 Fraxinus quadrangulata | reverse complement strand
GAAGCACCACTCTTGTAGTGGCTAGTTTGCTAGCCTTTGGCTAGCCAAAGTTAGCTAAGGTGTATATCACTAATTAAATTATAACTTATTCACACATCCCACTATATAAACAAGTCTATTTTCTTGTAAACTTTCGATGTGGAATTCCTTACCATATATAAGACACTTAAAATGGGCTTACCAACTTATGGGCCTATATTGAAGACTTTTCCAATTCACCCAAATTAATTGCAATGTCCCACATCATTAAATATCATATTCTTATTTAATGATTTAACCCAATCCAATAATCAATTAATTCTAACAAAATTGTCAGTTGAAAAAATCACAGGAAGAAATTAGTTTTGGGAAGAACAAAATTGTGGGTCTGATTAGGGGTTAGGGTTTGAGTTCGAGGTTTTGGGTTTAGAAAGTGGATTTTTTATTGCTTTTTTATACTATTTTTCATCTTGTCAAATCGGCTTTAATTAAGGACACCCTGGGCATATAACTTTTTTGAGGGTCATAAAGTGACAATTTTGTCAAAACTATTAAAATGTGATATTTTTGTAAATGTCAATCCAAACAGTGATATGAGATGCAATTTCCTCAAAATAATAATAATAATAATAATAATAATAATGAATAACATCATCCTATTGATTATCTCAATCCTTTTTAATCAATTAGACTTCCTTAATCTATCATTTCTATTGGACGACATAATGTGAAGTTTTGAACCGAAGAACCTATATGCTTTTCTGCGGTTATTGTCTATTGTCTTTTACTTATTACTTTCATATTATGCTGTATAGTAAAAGAAACTGACTGTGTTATTGTTTACAATAGAATGTCTACAATGTACATTTCTACTTGCAAATCCTTTGAACTTCATTAAATATATTTTATGCATGTTTGGGCATGTGGTACTCGATAAGATGAAATAGTAAAAAATAAGAAAAAGATAGTATTATTGGGCTCATGTTCCTTTTTTGTATTTCTTGATTATTAGCATGATTGCTGATATACCTACATAGAGGTGGCAAAGAGCCGACTCATAAAAAAAAAAAAAAAGGCTCGAGCCAAGCCCGAGCTTTGGCTCACGGGATTTCATTTATTTTTATTTTTTACTTGAACATACGAAAAGTTGATTATTAATTTACAAAATAAAAATTTAATTTAAAAACTACAACATTAATTATGCAAGTTGTTGAATTTTACAAATTAAGTGATAATTAATTTACAAATTAAAAAATTTAATTATGCAAGGCAAGCCACACGAGCTCACATATGAGTCAATCCGTATTTGTGCTAGTGCGGCTCGCGGGCTGGCCCAAGTTGAATTCAAATCTCATTTTTGAGACTTTGCTCGAACATTGACTCGTATGAAAGAGTTCCGAGCCGGCTCGGCTCTAACCTTTTTTGAGTCGAGCCACGGGTTGTTTGGGCCAACGGGCTCATTTGTCACCACTACTCCTACCCATAAAAGACATTAATGAATGAAGTTCTTGATGGAACAACAAATAAATCTTTTTTTTTTTAACTTATGGTAAACTGTATTAATCCCTCTGTTAGTGTGTTCGTTTTGTCAATGAAACTGGTCCAAATTTAGTACTTAGCAGAGGAACACTTTTAAGGATACAAAAATGGGGACAATGATATATTTGTCCCTGGTGTTGTCTACTCTACTCTTATTATATTATAGCATGATTGATAATTAAAAATCTTGTGAACATAATACATTATTATAGATTAATATTGAATATTCTATTGAAATGCACTAGATAATAAATTAATATTATGTTAAATTTCCCAATTTATATTATAAATTATTTATCTAATCACCATGTCTTGATCTGACAGATATTTAATTATTGATTAGGTTATTGAAAATACCTCGTACTGTTTTTTAGGGACCACTATGATACTATATTGGGTCCAATTATATTATCTGAAAAATTAAATTTATTTTATATCACTTTTTTGGCTTTAATTTCAACTTAAAAAAATTTATCGTCAAAATTCGGATCAAATATTCTAGAACAACGAAGATTGGATTGGGTTTTGTTTCGCGTAAACCTGTAGATTTGATTTTGTTTCGCTTAAGCATGTAGAGCAATTTTTAAAATATGTTTTGTAATGTGTAATGGGCTGTACGAATCTTTTATATGAAGATAACTTATGAAAGGGGGATCGTCATGTGTTGGTTTGAACACTCAACATATCTATTGAACTAGATTTTAATTGAATTGATCAAAACTTATAAAAAAATCAGTTAGAAGGCCCTTCTTGCTTTAGTTTTTAATAAGTTCGCTAACATGTCCTTTCTTCAGCTCGCTTTGTTCTATAATTCAAATTTTTATTTTTGGTGAAACCGATATTTAGAGATCACTCTTTATCTCTTGAAACCGGATCAATATAAAAAAGATTAGATTTCTATATGGATCTATCTCCATATCTAAATATGGAAAAATCGAGTAATCAACACTTAAAGAGCATAACCAAAAGAAGGTTCTCACCTTATCCCTGATATTGAGAACAATGTGTATGGCAAGATCTTTGCAGAATATAGAAGGTTTGAAAAGTGCAAAGGTGCATACGTGGGGATGTAGAAATTTCAATATCATTAAGTTGGGTATTCTTGTTTGATCTGAATTTGATAGTTAAGAGAAAATTGTTTATTTCCTGGCTTGTAACTCAGACAGTTCACCTAGCAGGGCAAGAAGTTGGATGTAAGTGAATCAATCAAAAACTATACAACTTTACTTAGATTTTACGAAACGACTTTTATTAAAGTGTATGGGTTCAATTTGAATTACTCTTGGTGTATAGGGGGCTCTCACAGAAACCTCACAAAGGTTGGGTCCCAATCGGGACACACCTCAATAAAAAAGTAAAAAAAATTACCCCACTCTTTATGAGTGTTCTGTAGAGATTCTGTAAGAACCCTTGTACACCAAGAATAATTCGTTCATACTAGTGTTTAGTTTAGGGCCACCAAGTTTTGATAGAGAGGCCATTAGTTGATATGCTCACCCAAGTTTGATTAAGACAGATTAACAAAATTTATACAAGATTATAGTGATTTTCCATGAAAACTAAAAAGAATTTCATTATCTGTACTTTTTTTGTTCATAATTAGAAGTCTTTTATCTTACAATCTATATTTTTTATAACTTTTTTGTTTGGTTGCTTGCTTTGAAATTTTGCGAACCTTTTGAATTCTCGAAAGGATGCTAAAAAGGGGGCCTCAAATTTTTATAGAAGCTACTTCTAGTGTAAAGTATATAGTCGAGATTGGATGTGATGTGCAAAGTAAATTACATCTCGTGCTTGCGCTCTTACACTGTGCCAAACCAAATCGATGTGGCCTACATTTCACTTTAATTCCTATAATTAAAATTACTTTAATAATCAATTTTATTAAAAAAATACGAAATTGGAGTGGGTGAGGACTCAATTTGCAACAAAATAATGGCATGTAAATCACTTGTCACAAACTTTACTAATAAAGCAACATTTTGTGGGCCAGCCAAGGTATCGCTGGGCGCATATTGCCGTTAATATCGACCACATGCACTGTGAAATACCTCTCGTTTCCACCAAAGAATCTAGAAGTGGCATTTTCGTAATAATCTTGAAATATATAGTGTATTCGGTATTTTACATATATTAAAAGGGAATATACTACGGCAGGTCCCAATCCGCCTGCAATGTACGGAAATTCAAAGATGGTAGTATCGTAGTAAAATAAAATTCCTAGTACTTAACAAATTAGGAATATTTTTATTTATTTTTGATAAAATAGGAATAATATTTTTTTTATTTTTGGATTTATTTATTTTTTCATCTTTCTTGGAAATTTTATACTTAAAAAGTTGAAATTTCGTAGTAAATGATGAACAAAAGAAAATAAAAGGTATAAACTCAAAACTTGTCTACTTACTTTCCTATCCTATGAGTAGTAACCCACTATTTCTATAATTAACTACATCCATAAATTCGGATGAGAAGAGTGTCAAAGCTTCTTGATAGTTTTACTACGTGACTTTTTTTGTAATGCTATTCGAATAAAAGTACTGCTATTCTTGACAAATCCACGAATGACTTAGAATTTGAGGAGAGAAATGCAGGGACCTCCAATCGACACTCCATCAAGTCAATTAACCCTCCCATGATTACGTATGTTTCACTTTCGATAATCTTCCTGGATTTTTGCTACTTTGACAGAAAATTTTAACAGATGCTTTGACATAATTTGAGGTTGCAAAAGATGATTTGATAAGAAAGATGAATGTATTCAAAATAATCCAATAATATAATATGACATTGTATCAAACCTTATGTTAAAAAATCTGGCACTGTAGCAAGATCCATCCTCTTGTGTCCCTTTCGTACACAATCATCATTTATGTCATAGGTTCAAAAGGAAATGGGATCGAAGTAGGAGGAATTTCTCGACCTAATTTTCAACTTGAAGATTCCATTCCGGCTATCTGCAAAATCTTTAAGCATGAATTAGTAACTATTATATAGGGTTTATTTAGTTTAGATAAAAATTAGATTTAATAAATTTTGATAAAAGTTAATGAAATGTATAGTAGCGTTGTAGATTTAGTGAACTGTATGGTTAAAATTCATTCTTAGTTTTGATTTGAATTTTAATCAAAATTTTTAGTTGAACCAAACATGGAATGTGCATCTAAAACAAACCAACAGAATAACAACACCAAACTCATGACGTTAACACCGTCTACTTCTGTTAAGAATTCTCCACTGTACAACGGCAATGCCGTTAGCGGAATATCCGTTTAACAAATCCAACTACCTGTCTATATTTATAGACCCCACATCCACAACGGTACACACTGCCCGTTTCTAGATAGAGAAACTGATGACTGAGGCACTCAGGAGAGCTTACACAGTGAAGGAAGAGATTGGGAAGGGGAAGTACGGCGTCGTATTCAGGTGTCATTCTGCCGTCACCGGCGTCCGCTTCGCAGTGAAGTCCATCGACAAGCGCCTCGTCCAAAACGATGCCGTTGACAGACAGTGCCTTTACAATGAAACCAAGATCATGCAGCTGGTTTCGAGCAATAATCATCCGAATGTGTTGAACATTTTCGATATTTACGAGGATGATAGCTTTCTCCACATTGTACTCGAGTATTGTGAGTCATCGGACCTTGTTGATCGGATAAATGCCCGACCCGTATTCACCGAATCCGAGGCTCTCGATGTCATGGTGAGTTATTTTTTTATTTTTTCCCCTTGTTTTAGATACCAAATTCATTAAAGAGAAAATTTTCGTTGTTTTCGAAGAAAATTAATTTTCATGCAATTTTCAGATGTTCTTATTATCAGATAATATTTAAATTATTGATGAATTAATGTTTTGCTGTATTTGTAAATTATTTTGTGATAATTATTTGAAAAAATTCTGAAAATTTATCTGTTTCTAGGGCATCATAGAATGTTGTTTCTGGATGTAGTTCCTTTTTTGTAGTTCTTGGTGCAGAAATTACATGTTATCGTTGGATTTGTTAAGTAATTAGATAAGAACTCCATGCTTTTGAATTTAAATCTCGTCTTCTAACATCTTCGGGTGGACTGGACTGAGATCCAAATTCTTCTCTTTCAACGGCTTAGAGGACTCGATGACTGCATAAGTAAGAAAGTAGCGTCTCACAAGCAGGCTGGATTAATAAAGGCCTTCACGTGCATGATAAATTTTTCATATGCGTCAAGTCTTTATCTCAAAAAGAATTAGCTAGTGAATCCTATGGTTTGAGACACGTTTCCATCTTCTTTATCAATTCGAGATTCTTTAAGGACTATTACCTTTTAAATTCACAGTTTTTAACTCCGGAATTTTACCTCATCGAATGGCATTGAATAATTTTTGCAGAACTTTCTGTTCTTTTACCAGAAATTGTTACTGTATTTAGAGTTGCTACGTCTAAACAGAAGCACATTTATAAGGATATTGTATTTCTTTGATAGGTACCACTAATGGAAGCCATAGCACACTGCCACCGCCATGGGGTTGCCCACAGGGACATAAAACCGGACAACATCCTCTTCAATGACAGAAATGAGCTGAAGCTTGCGGATTTCGGCTCAGCTGAGTTCTTCAATGACAACCAGCTGATGTCTGGCATTGTTGGGACTCCCTACTACGTGGCTCCAGAGGTGCTAGCTGGAACGTGCTACAATGAAAAGATTGACGTGTGGAGCGCAGGGGTCATTTTGTATATAATGCTAGCCGGCATCCCTCCATTTTACGGGGAGTCAGCAAAGGATATATTCGACGCCGTGCTTAGGGCGAACTTGAGGTTCCCGACGAGGATTTTCAATTGTGTATCCTCAGGAGCTAAGGATTTGCTAAGATGGATGCTGTGTAAGGATGTATCCAGAAGGTTCTCGGCTGATCAAGTCCTACGTAAGTATTAGTAATATGGTTAACAAACACGCTTTGAGTTCGTCATTTAATCTTCTTTGGTTTTTCAGTAGTCCAAAATCCAAATTTTGCTTATTAAAACTATGCTTTCCATATTAATTTTTTAAGGTCAAATATGAAATTCGTATTCAATGTAATGATTTGGTGGCGATTGCTTTTCTTGTTTAGATATTTAAATTTGGAAAGAAATGTTCTCGAAAATGAAAAATTTGTTTAATCTTGCTACATGTACATCAAGTTTGACATTGTTATGAGGTGACAACTTTTTATACATTGATTTTAATAACATTTTAAATAATCAATTTCACAGACTTAACGACTAGCATAATCCAAATTTGTTTGGTTAAACTTGTTCTCAAAGCAATCTCCTTTTGATGTGACTGAATTTATGTTACTGTGTTTACATAAATTGTGAGGAAATTTTTTGTTAATGTTCTACAGAATTAAGTCTGAAAGCTTGCTGCCCTTTGTAAGTTGTGCTTGTTTGGGCTCAATTTTTCTATCTGAAGAAGAATATCGCAACTACCTTTACCAAGCTCTTCATTTTAGGCAATTGATATTAATCCTTCCTGAGATTAATTTTAAAAGCTCAACAAATATTCTTTAGTAGGTATAGTTATTGAATCTCTTAATTCATTTCACTCAGTTTTGCTGCGAACAAGATTTTCTTTGATATTCTTGTATGTTTTTGGACCTTTTTGAGTTACAATTGGATGGTTCTAATTGGATTTCATTTGCGATGATTTGCAGGGCATCCATGGATGAAAAGCAGTGTTGAAACAGGATCAATGGGTGTTCTGAGTTGACAAAATTTTTTACGAACTGTGCAAACCGTATTATATACCAAATGTATGGGCACCAGTGTGCCAATAGTCCACCTACGTAATCATAGTGAGTTTTTACTCTTGTGTGACTCGAATTCTATTTTGAAGATGATTGGGAATTCTAAGACATTAAGAGAAATTCTAATTGTTTGACTGCTTTTGGAATCCTATTCGAAGTTTGTTTGAAAAATTTTAGTTTAAATTCTATTTGGAAGCTCTAGTGGAGTAGGAAACTCTATTGGAGGTTGAAATTTGAGTTGGACTTGAAGAGATCAAGATACGGACAAGGAAATGAAGAAAATTGCGTTGGAGAATTAATTTATTTTCTCGCCTATTATTGCAACAATTTAGTATCGGAATTATCTAATATTTTCTTTGTTTTTTAAAACAAACTAGTATTAGAGATAAGGCTTAATTCATAAGGAGATTTTTTATTTTGGGATGACAACCATGAAGTATGATATTCCGCTTTTGGATCACAACACAAGATTTTCTTTGTGTTGGGTAAAAATAAAGCAATACTCGCTCAAATGGATTTGGACGATACATTGTTGGGATTTGACAAGATGGTCACAACTTGGACTTAGGAGAAGAAACAACGTAGAAATCAGAAGGCTCTATCACAAATTCATCTTCATCTTTCGATTAACATTGTTCGAGATGTTTTGAATGAGAAGTCCGTCCCTGTGTTATGGTTAAGATTGAAGCAATTTTGTATGACTAAGAGTCTTACTAGCAAATTGTACTTGAAGTAGCGCCTTTATTCTCATCATACATTGAAGATCACGTAACTGTGTTTTAGGGAAATTGTCGTTGATCTTGAAACTTTAGAGGTTAAATATGATGAAGAAGATTTGAGTCTGATTTTGCTGTGTTCGTTGCTCGCTTCATATATGTCGTTTAGAGACATGATCATATATAGTCATGATACTCTTACCATTAAAAATGTTTATAGTGCTCTATATTCAAGGGAGAAGATGAAGTATCTTGTTCGAACTGAAACTCATGGAGATAGACTTATTGTTGATGGTATTCCTGATATGGACAAATTAAGATCTAACTTCACAAGTAAGATTTGTAATTATTGCAAGAGAAATGGGCACTTGGTTAAGGATTAAGATAAGTTTGTAGAATTAAAAAAAATTCACAATGATGGAGACCATTTGGTGATTTCTGATGATGATTTCAAACTTTTTACATGATTGAATTTTTTATATGGCTTGTACTTTTTATATGTGTCACAATCAAAATTCCTTTACAACATATGAAGAAGTTTCCAAAGGTGTTGTTGCGATCGGTACTAATACACCTTGTCGGATAGCTGGTATAGGAAGGAAAATTAAGTTGATTGATGAGAGTATCAGAACACTTGATGCAGTGCGGCGTGTTTATGATTTGAAGGAAAATATTATCTCCTTATGTACTCTTGAATTGAAAGGGTACAAATTCATTGGTAAAGGTGCGGTCTTAAAAGTTTGTAGAGGTGCTCATATTTGAGCAACTTTGGTGTCCAATGAATCAAAAGTTGAAGTTCATTCCTTGCAGTGGAGCACTAGCAGCGCATATAGAAAATTTGTGAATATGGTACATTAGCCACACCAAATTGCGTAGGTTGTAGGACAGTTCACACTACTGCTAGTTATCTTTTAGCTTCCATTCGTACGGTTCAATATGCAGAGATCGGCTATGCACAAAACTCACAAAAGTAGCAGAACAGCTCGTATTTAAACTCATAATTTTGGTTTAAAAAATGATCCAGACTTCTCGTTGGCTAATAATCAGTGTCCAGGAAATCCATTCAGAGCAACCCATCAGGATTTCAACAACAAGAAGAGAAGATATCATCTATGGATGATCTACTTTTTAGGTACATCACCAAGACCGCGACTACAATCTAGAATCAACAAGCCTTTATCTAAAAAATAAAGAATAAGGTAGGATAGGTCATAGCTACATTATCCAGAGACTACAGGGTACCCTACCAAGAGATACGGAGAATAACTCAAGGAAGAGGTTTTAGCAATCGAAGTAGTGAATTAAGCAGTTATGGAAACATCATCAATCAAATTGCTATCTCTATTTGAGCTTATGTGCATTCTATGTTATTTGATCACTAATGTTTTAATTTTATTTATTTTATAGGAACATGACATCAAGGAACACTCAAACTGGCCAAAGGGATGATGCGATGAAGTAGACCATCTAGCTCTCGCACTTTAATGTCATTTCAACCATCACCTTCTGCTTAACATCGGGAGTAGGGACAGACCGAAGATGTGTCATTTTGGGCCACGTAACCCACTAATTTTTAAAAAATTGATTTTTTAAAAAAAAAATTTTAATCAAGAAACTAACCAAAACCTACAAAACCCTTGAATTGAAAATGATTAAATTTTCAAATATAAAAAAAACACAAATTACATAATCAACAACTCTATGTTTGCTTACAAACTTTTAATCAGTGTATATATGGACTCCAATGGGAATAAGGAAAATAATGATTAGCCCAAAGAAAAGATAGTATGCACTAAAATGGAAAGTGCACTTGTATGCATATTTCTAAAATTAATTACTCCATTCTTACCCGAAAGCTGAAACTGCAGCTTTGGAGTCGGCACCACGAACAGCACTATCGGTATCACCACTAGCCCCCAATCTAGCATTTTTTTCTCTAGAACTCTATATCTCTCCCTAGATTTCCAAATTAGGAACTGGAATGGATATACGAGTTTATATTTGAGTAAATATATATTGAAGAGAATCACGTATCAACGAACACTACGCAACTCACAATTTTAGCTTCCATTCGTACGGTTCAGTATGCAGAGATCGGCTATGCACAAAACTCACAAAAGTAGCAGAACAGCTCGTATTCAAACTCATAATTTTGGTTGAAAAAATGATCCAAACTTCTCGTTGGCTAATAATCAGTGTCCAGGAAATCCATTCAGAGCAACCCATCAGGATTTCAACAACAAGAAGAGAAGATATCATCTATGGATGATCTACTTTTTAGGTACATCACCAAAACCGCGACTACAATCTAGAATCAACAAGCCTTTATCTAAAAAATGAAGAATAAGGTAGGATAGGTCATAGCTACATTATCCAGAGACTACAGGGTACCCTACCAAGAGACACGGAGAATAACTCAAGGAAGAGGTTTTAGCAATCGAAGTAGTGAATTAAGCAGTTATGGAAACATCATCAATCAAATTGCTATCTCTATTCGAGCTTATGTGCCACCTATTTCATTTCCTCAAAGTCTTTGAAAATAGTCAAAAAAGGAATAGGTTCAGGCTATAACTATAAAGAATGGAGTTCAGTTGCCAGAAATCAGTACAAAGAGAAAAGAGATTGAGAGTAATTAGGTACTTACAACGGGCGATGAATATGTGGACTAGTCTGAAAGATCAACAGAGATAAACTAGCAAAAGCTTTCTGAGAGTCCACGGGTTAAGGCAACCCTTCATGTCAATACATTTATGCATCAAGTCTCGTTTCCTCAAATATTGTAGAACAATAAGTTGGAGAGGCAATTTGCAAAGTTTTTGGATGTCCTTAGAAAGTTGCAAATCAATATTCCTTTCCTTGATACGATCCTATAGGTTCTGAACTATTCTAAGTTTTTGAAAGAGATGTTGACTAAGAAGAGAAACCTGCGTGAACATGAAAGAGTTGCATTTTCTAAAGAGTACAGTGCAATCCTCCAGCATAAGCTCTCGCTTAAACTAAAGATCTAGGAGGTTTCATTCTACCTTACTCTATAGGAAATTCATATAATATTAATGATTTAATTAACTCTGGAGAAACATTTGATACCCTTGAATATTTACAAGAAATTAGAATAGGGAGAGCCAAATGAGACATCAACCAATCTACAGTTGAATGATAGATCGATCAAGTACCATCGAGGAGTAGTTGGAGACATGCTCATCAAAGCTGGAGATTTCATCTTTCTAGCTAATTCCACAGTTCTTGATATTGGGAAGAATCAAGACATTCTAGTGATCCTAGGAAGACCATTCCTAGTTACTGGGTATGCTTTGTTAAATTTAGAACACGTGAAATAATTTTAAGGGTGGAAGATAAGCAATAGCGTTTTACTATGAACATTCTATCCAAACACCCAACCTACCTCGGGGAGTGCACAAAGATGGAAACTAAAGTAAGGGATGATTATGTAAGTCATCGCTACAAGAAGAGTTTCGATGGACTGCTTGGAATAATAAAGGATCAATACGAGTACTTTCAGCATTGGAGGGTCAAGGATGAGGCTCAAGATGTCTACAAGTGCAGCAGTTACAAGGTCGAAAATTTTCCTTTTCAATCTACTTGAATAGCCAAAACAATAAAGTCAAGCTAATAGCTATAAATAAATGTTTATTGAGAGACACCCCATTCTTTTATCCTTTTATTTATTAAGCTTTCTAAATATAGGATATGAAATTTATTTTTATTCAGATGTCATTATCCATACATAAAAAAGTGAACAATAACATTGCAGCTGTAAACGTGACCAAAACCAGCCTACGTCCTTTGTTCCGTTTTCCCTTCATCCTTAATTTTTATTGGTTATGAGATGTTTTGGACTTAGTATTAAGCATTCTATGTTATTTGATCACTAATGTTTTAATTTTATTTATTTTATAGGAACATGACATCGAGAAACACTCAAACTGGCCAAAGGGATGATGCAATGAAGTAGACCATCTAGCTCTCGCACTTTAATGTCATTTCAACCATCACCTTCTGCTTAACATCGGGAGTAGGGACAGACCGAAGATGTGTCATTTTGGGCCACGTAACCTACTAATTTTTAAAAAAATGATTTTTTTTAAAAAAAAATTTAAATCAAGAAACTAACCAAAACCTACAAAACCCTTGAATTGAAAATGATTAAATTTTCAAAAATAAAAAAACAACACAAATTACATAATCAACAACTCTATGTTTGATTACAAACTTTTAATCAGTGTATATATGGACTCCAATGGGAATAAGGAAAATAATGATTAGCCCAAAGAAAACATAGTATGAACTAAAATGGAAAGTGCACTTGTATGCATATTTCTAAAATTAATTACTCCATTCCTACCCGAAAGCTGAAACTGCAGCTTTGGAGTCGACACCACGAACAGCACTATCGCTATCACCACTAGCCCCCAATCTGGCATTTTTTTCTCTAGAACTCTATATCTCTCCCTAGATTTCCAAATTAGGAACTGGAATGGATATATGAGTTTATATTTGAGTAAATATATATTGAAGAGAATCACGTAGCAACGAACACTACGCAACTCACAACGAGACTGAAGATCCCAAGGAAGTCCAAAGAGTAATCCTGATTTTGAGTTTGAACCAAAAGTTAATAAACCAAGCAACCAAATAAAAATGAAATTTGAATGACCTCTTGATTCACAACACATGATCCGCACTCGGTATTGAACGCCACAATAATCTTCTTGATAAGTTCAAAATGTTCTAAGAAGAACAAGGTTTGAAGAACACAATAGCCTCTCGAATATATCTCAATAATAAATTTGTCAAAAGGTCCTTCCAATAATTAATAACCAAGTATTTATAGGACAAGCCTAAAATCCTAATTGTACCTGAATTAACTTGTTAAAATAACAAAAGATTGTAATAAATTAGAATACTAGTGAAATAAAGAAAATTCGTGGAAAAGGTAATTTTTGCACAATGTACAATGTTGAAGCGAACTTTTCTTAATGTGTGGGCACGCCTTACTGACCCGAACGGATGTTTAAGCAAACTTTTCTCAAGGCGTGGGCACGCCTTACTGACCAAAACGGCCAAAGACTAATAGGCGAAATTTTTGTGAAAGAATGCAAATTTTGGGCCTCCGTCTTCCTTTACTTGAATCAAGTTGCTCCAAACCGTTTCGGCCATCGACCCCATCATGAAACTTGCTCCATTCTTTACCAAGATCACCATGCCTTCAACCGTAGCTTGAACGAGCAATCCCATCGTATCTTTCATCCGCTTTGCTCTCGATCGTGTCATCAGGCCTCCTTCTATAATCAACGGGTCTCGTCTTAGGCTCAACTTCGTCGGGCTCGACTCCTAGATCATATCATCCCCTCCCTCTTCAAAAGAATTCAACCTCGAATCTGCATCTACATCGCAAAGGAAAAGATCAGATACATTAAAAGTTGCTGAAATATTATACTCACCTAGAAGATCCAATTTGTATGCATTATCGTTCACTTTCTCCAAGATTTGAAATGGACGATCCCCTCTATTCTGGAATGCTTTCCTTTCTTAAATGTACACAAACCCAATCTCCTGGTTCGAATGTCAAGCTTTTCTGACCCTTGTTTGCTGGCGATGCGAAATGCTTGTTTTTACTTTCAATTTGTGCCCTTACCTTTTCATGGAGTGCTAATTCGGCCTTTCTTTTACCATCTAAGCTACCTCGTTCATTCACAGGCAAATGTATTAAATTCAAAGGTGTTAGTGAATTAAATCCATAAACAATCTCAAATGGTAAAAACGATGTAGTAGAATTCGTGGCACTATTATATGCAAACTCTA